>CAUDNR010003513.1:0-57660 GCA_958430865.1 Entrophospora sp. SA101
TAATGGCACTTTATTATAATTTTTACGGCCATACCTGTAAAAGAGTACCCAAGCACGAAACATTGCTTCTTTGTACACAGGCCAATTTCCACTTCGAAATATAACTGGATAGAAATCTAGAACTAATGGTATAATATTATCTAAAAGGTCTAATAAATACCTTACCTCAGGATCCTTGCAATTACAAAATTTAATTAATACTTCTTTTCTTATTAGGTTCCATCCAGAAGCAGCCAGTTCAAGTAATACATTTATTTTGTATGGCTTTGGTTTTTTTGCAAGTGGTCTCTTCTTTAAATAGAGAAAACAATTTAATTTGTTGAAAAAAGAATAGTTCAACATTACAACTGTTTCACGACTATTCAATGAAACATGTAAAGGTCCAATCATTGGGACAATATGTTGCAGGAGAGGTGAGAGTTGGTGGGTATTTGTTGAATTAAAAGAAGCTGAAACAGCACGTCGCACATGAATCTGTCCAGGATAATCCATTGGTGCTACAAGTATAAACTTTTCAAGATAAGCTTTCAACTCTGGAACATTAAATATATTTTTTAAAGCTTTTATATAATCCCCTGTAGAGTGTAAGCTTCCTTCAACCAAGTTGACAAGCTTGGTGTTATCCATACTTCTGTCTTCTTTTCGTTGTTGTATCCTATTATCATAACTATGCACCAACAACATCTCAATACGTTCTTCATGGTTTCTTGCCTCAGGTAATTCTTTAGCAAAAACAACCTTACGTTCATTATATGTTAACCAAAGATGAGGAAAAAACAATACCTGAACATTTTCCACAATAAGCTCCGCATCAATTCCTTTTGGATTGTGGACATTTTTACCAACATGTAAATTATCAAATGGAACTGCTGGTAATTCTGGAACTGCTTTTAGTAGGATAGTTTGAAAGTGATGAACATCTGAGGATGTTGTTGTATCACCACGTCGTATAGTATGGATGTTATGATAATCATCAAAATTTGCCACCATAAAATCATCCATCTACATCAAATTCATTAAATTAAATTAATGTTTGCAATATAATTACAACTAAATTAAAATTCATAAGCATTATCCTTACATGTTCTAATACAAAGGAGCTAACAGTATCATTGTGAGTATTTTCTTGTTTTTTTTTATGCCTCATTACTGTCTCACGCCTAATGCTTATACCTGCTCCTGCAAATGTTTCAATGGCTGAGGATGATGCACCTGCACCATCTAACATATATCCAATTTCAGCTTTAATTCCATTGATGAATTTATTATTCAAACCTGCTAGAAAATAACAAAATAAAACTAATCTTTTTTTATTTTTTTCATTAGTCATATTATTTTTATCTTTTGGATTTGTTCCAGCATAAAGTTGATTAAAAAAACCTTTTAATGCTGGTTCAGCTTCTTCTAACATTTTATTAAATTCATCAGGTTCTAAAATGGGTTTTTCGTTATTCACCCTCTGCCTCATATACAATATACCTGCCATTAGTTTAATTTTTTTATTAAGAGGTGTCATTTCTAAAATAAAATAAGTAAGCTAGTTAAATATAATTATTGACAATAAAAGTAATTCATCATTTTATTTAAAAAAAATTTTTTTTAAGATATATATTTTCATTTTGTTCAATAATAATAAACAATATTATTATTTTTAATATATTGGTGTGTAAAGATTAGAAGGATAATTAGTTACTTACCTAGTTTGGCTTCGTCAAGTTCTGCACACACTTCATGATATGCAGATTCTAATTGTTGAAATTCTATCTCAGAATATAAAATATCATCACGTAAAGCGTATGTTCTATTTTGAAATTTCCTAATATTTTCACTTGATGTTTTTTGAACTGGTAATTGGTAATCAGGTGAATCCAAATATTCTGGATCATTATCAGATTTATATAAGCAATGGTGACACATTACTGCTGTCTCTGATAATTTAAAATAATTAGATAATCGTCGAGGTGTCTTCTTGAATGCATTTCCTTTTTCTTTTCGTGCTGTAGAAAGATAAATATCATGCTTGGGATGTGAACAAGTGTTAGTTATTTTGATTTTTTTAGCATTAACAATTAATTTATTATAATGCCTTCTACATAACGCTTTTCCAACCAAATTTAAATGTTTGTTAATATCTGGAATAGTCACTTTATCAGATATTATAGAAGCACCATACTTATCATTATCACAAATAACATCACTTTGTCCCTCCATATCACAGTGTACTGCTCTTCTTTTGTTTTTTTTTTCACTAGATGAATGTTGTGTAGACATTTTGCTAAAAAATAAATATAATAAAAATAAATAAATTCTAATTCCGGAAATATATAAATAACAGATTGAAAAAAAAGTCTCTATAGCTAACTTCTGAATTACTCCACCTTTTTCCAAATTACTTTGGTAATATATTGAATAAAATGTAAGGTATTAGAATATCCTGTTTATATTGTCAGCGAATTGATTTCTGTGGCAGCGAATTCACCCGAAGTCAGATGACAGGTCATTTGTATATGATTTATATGTTGTGAAACTAATGCTGATCATTTCGTAAAATCGAATACCCGCTATGTTAATGACACACACACACATATATATATATTAAATTTTTTTTATGCATATGGTATGGAAAATCTACAAAAAAAAAAAAAAAATAAAAAGGAAAAATATTTTTTTTTCTGGAAGTTAAAAATTTTAAAAGGAAAATCCGAATTTTTAAAGTACTATTTCCAGCCCTGTCTACAACTTCAAATGCCAAAATTGTCATTCTTTTCCTAAAAATAATCCCAATGGTTTGTGTAAAGTTTGCAACTTCTTTTTTTCACAACAAAAACATGGTAAAATTTTCAATAATAATCTCATCACTACCAAATTACTTTCAACACCATCAGCATATCCCTCATTTTTTGCACTCCAAACCATTTTTGGGTATGAAAACTTTCAAGAGGGTTAACAGGAAGCTATAGAAAATTTTGCAAACAACAGGGATACTTTAGTATTATTTCCAACTGGAAAAGGAAAAAGTTTGTGTTATTCAATTGGATCTTTACTTATTGATGGTATTACCAATTGTATTTAGCCCTCTGAAAGCATTAATTGAGGATCAGGAATTAGTTCACTCTGGAATACCTGCTGCAGGATTATACGCATATTCAGATAAACCACCATCATACCAAGAACAAGTATTTAGTGAAATTGCTGCAAAGTTGATACAAATAATTTATTTAACTCCAGAAAAATTGTAGCCAATATAAGTTTTCAAAACATGTTAAAAAAAATATCATAAACCTCAAAAGTTCAATTTGTCATTGATGAGGTCCACTGTGTCTTAGAGCACCAATATTTTCGAAATGCTTGGAATGGAGTGGCAGAGATACTTAAGAGAAATTTCCATAACTCCTCAATAATGATGGTCAGTGCAACAATTTCTGAAAAAAATGCACACATTTTATGTGGACTTATCCAAAATGACAAAAATCGGCTATTATGTGCTTCTCTGTTGTTGTTCACCCCTTTTGGTTATTTTATTATTGGCTTCTCTTTTTACTTATTTCTTTTGGGGAATCTTACTTAGCCCAATTTGGTTAATCATACTCTTAGTGATACTTGCATATTTTGGATATTATAAATGGGCAACAAGGTAACTGTATAATCATCATTTTTTTTCCAAATCAATAAAAAGCCAATACTCACAGAGAAAACTATTTCAATAGAAAAATGAATTTTTCAGCAAAGTTTTCTAAAGAAACAAAAAAACAAGTCACTTTATGGCATGATATCATTCAAAATAAACATAAAAAATGAAAATAAAATGGAATGATCTTACTGTAATTAGATCATCATCCTCATATTTTGTTGCAAATCCATGAAAAAAAAGGAAAAAAAAAAAAATACTAGCTACAATCAGGTTGTTGAGGAAATCAACAAAAACCTTGTTGGAAGATGTATAGTGTATTGTGCATCACCTAAAATTTGTGAAGAGCTGAAAACTTATATAGCAAATGAAATTTCAAATCATGAGATTGGTCTTTATCATGGAAATTTATCTGGAGAAGAAAAACATATGTCATTAATGAAATAGGAACTGGAGTAACTAAAATAATCATAGCAACAAATGCATTTGGAATGGGTATAAATACCCCAAATGTATACTTCATAATCCATTTCAATTTTCCTTTGAGTCTTGGTCAATATATTCAAGAAAGTGGGAGAAAAGGAAGAAATGGCTCACAATCAAGAAGTGTTATTTTGTATTCAAGAAGTGATTTCAAATTATTGTATGAAATCATTTCTGAATTGAGAGAAGACATTGGGGAAAATGCAGTTCGTCAAATGGCAAATTGGCATATTAAATATTATAAATCAGATGAAGGGTTTGAAACACTCTGAGAAATACTGGAAACAATCATTTGAAAAATTTCCCATCCCTAAAACTTGCACATACTGTTGGGGTTGGTCACAATGGTTGATCATCAAAAATAATAAACATCAATAATAAATTTTTCATATATGGGGCATGGACAATAGAAACAGCCCAAACATCAAAATCACGATTTTGAGATAATCAAAAAAAAAGATTTTGACCCAAAAATTCGGTATATGTGTATCATTTCCTTATTTATTACAAAACTTGGGAGCTTTTTTCCAAAAAAATTTATTTAATATTTAACAATAATAACAATATAAATAATAAATAATATAATAAAAATTTAAAATTTAAAATTTATAAAAATCTTTTTTAACAGAGTTTTGAACATATGGAATAACATTTTCAAATATATATTTTTGTCATTCAGGTGTCAAACCTAAAGGATGTTTTTGCTCTAAAATAGGCTCTATATCCAAATTTTTAGCTATATCTACAATTGTGAATTCTTCATCAATCCTCTTTTTAACATATATAGTTCCTGGTTGTTCTTGATCAAAAATAAAATGATGATATTTTAAAATATTTGGTAATGGTTTAAAAATTTTTTTTAAATATTCAGTCCAGCTGTAGAAAAAAACTTTTCTTTCACCACTTTCATCATAAATTGTCTGAGCATTATTGTATCCATTTGTTGATGATTTTATAACATTAACAAGATCATCTAAATCATCAACTTCAGAATTTTTAAGTTTCAATTTCAACAATCCAAAAAAACTATCAGGACTAAATTTGGTATGTCCAGCTACCATAAAAGAATATGTAATTCTTTTATGTTTACCTGTCAATACTCTCCATGCCAAATATTGAATCATTGCATTGTTTTTATTTTGACCAGAGCAATTATCTGCATGAATTATTATTTCTTCTTCACCAAGACTATATTGTTCAAAATAATTATGAACTAGAGAAATCACAGTATCAGCTCCTTTACCAACATACTGTGATTCTTCTATAAGGTAATTTATCTGAATAACAATTATATTATTATATGAAAGTAATTTAAAAAAAAATTAAAACTTTTTAGAAAATATTATTTACCTGTCTTGGTTTAAAATCTTCACAAATGCCAAATACTTGAACTTTATACAAAGATTTAAAATATGTACTTGCCTTTTATTTGTAATATAATTTAAAATTAATCACCGTTGAAAAAATTGTATGGAAATAAAATAATATGCATACCACTTGTTGTGTAGAATATGGGATATGAACTTGTTCTGCAAAATCCCATGAAATGTGAAGTTTAGCATCAATGGATTTTACAGATCTAATGGCATTTGAATCTCGATTTGAATTTTCAAATGATTCCTTTGCATTTTTTATACAATCTCTAAAAATTAACAATTTAGTCAAAATAAATTCAGGAATCTATAATAAAGAAAAAATTTACTGTTGATATATATACCTATAATATTCACGTTCCTTTGTTGCCCATGTAATATGATCATTCCATTCTCTGATCTTTATTTCTTTTTCCTCTGGCATCCAATAATTTGCATTGAACCTGTGTTCTTTGCAAATATGACATAAATCACTTCTAGGTGTAAGAAATTTTATCTCTGGAAGATATGTCTGCCATATTCTTCGAAATGTTCTGTTTGAGATGTAAATTTCAGAATTTTCTTCAATTGTATCAATGAAATATTTAAATACAGTAGTATGATTTTCATTTGCTGGAAGAAATATAATATTCTTTGTGTCTTTTTTAAATTTTCTTCCTATAATAAATTACATTGATTAATAAGTTCCCATTTTAATTTTAAAGTTTGTTAATAATTTATTTTTATTTACCTGGAGATGGTAGTCCATTTATATTAGAATAATTTAATATGAATTTAATAATCTGCAAAACTCCATCAAATGATATTGCTCTATTACTTGCTTTCCCTGTTAATGAACTTGTTCTTAATTGTATATCAAAATCATTAAAATGACTTCTAATATTTTTCCATCTTGTATCACCTATGCCATAGATACCCATGAATGCAGTTCTACAAATTTCTGTTCCATCAAAAAAATAAATATTTGCAAATTTTATTCTTTTTTCTTTTTTGGCAGTTGTTTCACTTCTCAAACTAGCAGAAAGAATGCCTTTCAAAAAAATGTCTTGCTCAGTTTTTCTTAAATTAAGAAAACATTTATATCTAGTTTTAATATTATTAGAATTTAAATTCTTTTTCAAACATTCTTTTTGACAGCAATTCTTTTGTACTAAATTTTCTATATAATGGTTTATATCATTATCTATTTCCATTTGTTCTTCAGAATCAATAACTTGGTCATCTATTATTTTATTTTTATTATAAATATTTTTAAATTTATCTATTTGTTCTTTAGACAATGTTTCTGATACATGATCATTTTTTTCTATTTCATCATCACTTTCTTCTATTTCATCATAGCTTACTTCTGCTTCACCAACTCTTTCTTCATTTTTGTTAATAATTGAACTAGACATATAACTTATTCTCAAATTTGCAAAAGATTCTTCTAAGTCAATTAAATCAGGATGTGTTTCAGAAAAAATATTGTTAAAAAATAAATGTGTAGAAGTCATTTTTTTAAAATATAAATTTAATTATTTGTGTTGTGACAAAATGGATTTTAAATTTTTATTTTCCGTTTGTTTTTATTACAAAAATTATTTAATAAATTTCGTGTTACATTATTTGAACCAAATTCCTGGATTTATGTTTATCATTACTTGTTTTAGTAGTATAACATCAATTTTTGGTTCTTATGTCTTTGCAATTTTTTTTAAATAACTCAAAATTTTATTAAGCAAAGTGGGTATGGTTTCTAAGCTAAAATTAATCTTTGCAATGAATTACATATAGGAATGTTATTAACTCAAAATCATGATTTTTGACGTTTGGGTCGTTTCTATTGTCCATGCCCCATATATTAATATACCGAGGGAAAAAAAAAATTTTTTTAAGGGGGTAAGAATGTTGCACACAATTTTAGAATTTTCAATTGTATTCCAGAATGTTGATCATTACAGTATTTAGAAATTCCAAATTTGGAAAAAATCCTGACTGTAATATCTTTGATTCGTTCCTCATATGCTTTATAGTAACAATACCAGCATAAAATCTCCTTTTGTCTAGTCTTTATAGCAACATTAAATAAATCAACTATATTTTGTGTTGTAATTTTATTAGATCCTCTTATAATTGCTTCTAAAGATAATTTGGGAATCTGTATATCAAATACATTATGTGCCTTGGCACTAGCTCCACTATTAATTCCACTACTATCATTTTTGACGCAAACAGATAATTCATGCCTTAAACCTTGCTCTACTTTCTGGTTATAGGGAATTTTCTTTAGTTTCGCTATTTCGGAAGAAATATTATCTTGTACCTGATCAATGGTTATTTGCTCTGATTCAGCAAAAGTTTGAGATGAGTCTTCGACTCTGGGCTTTGCCCATTCTGATTGAATTGTTTTTCGATCATTGTTTATAGTAGATATGGTATCTTGGGAAATTTCAGTTGTAGAATTTATTTCAGAAAAAATGGTATGTTGAATCTTCTTTTCCCCATTTCTCTCCCTTATCTCATTACTAACACTTCTTTTACATTCTGATTCCAGGAATTCATTGACCTCTTTATCTTCTAACAATTTAGACTCTGAATCGAAATTATTAGGTGAGATATTTACAATAGAAGACGTGTCTTGCACATTAGTAAGTACTTGAGTTCGCTGTTTGAGCTCCTCAAAATCACGCCTTAATTTTGCTACTTCAGCTTTAAGCTCATCTTTTTCTTTTGCAGTCTGCTCCAATTCTACAATTCTAGCCATAAGTCTGGCATTCTCTTGTTTCAATGATTCAAGTTCCAATGTCATGTTCATTTATATAAGAAATAGATTTATTCAAAATATCGTAAAAAATCACATGCATGTTATAATTTATAACACTGATCACTTTTTCCAAAAAAAAAATTCATGACTCCACGAATACCATTTCTTCCAAAATAAGAGGTGTGTATTGTTGTTGTATAAAAAAGAGAAAGTGCACTCCATGCATTAAGCTTGTTTTTTTGACATCGATTCAGGCCTACCTATCAGAGAAATTATGCAAATATTATGATTGGCAAAGGTAACGGATCACCCATAGAAAAACGTCTAATTAATTAGTGTGCTTGTTGTAGGGTAGGTAAATCGTCTGAGATCGTCCATAGAGAATAAATTAACCCTATTCATGAGAAATATTGCTCCGAAATTACTAATTTATTGATTGTTTGACTTGCGGAAATACTAACATTATAAAAACAAAGCATTATTGGAATGGAACGCTTTAACTTATAAAAAATCAATACTATGGCTATTTCTAATCTCAAAGCCCTTGCATATAATATCTTAAAAGAATTCAAAGAACCCATTGTCGATGGTATGGATATTCCAAAGCTAGGGCAATGTCCAGAATGTAATAAGAAAATTTTTTCATCTCCTCATATCAAATCTTTCACAACATTGCAATGTGGACATGCGTTCCATAGACTTTGTCTTGAAAATAAGATTTTACTTGATTATTTGAATGTATACCCTTATCCCAATTGTAATGAAAAGCTTGAGATAATAGATTATACTAGGCATGATTCTCAGTTGAGTGGAGTATCATCTATAGTTGGTAATCTAGGGAAGAATTTACAAATCGATCCTCTTGAATCAGTGGATGAAATTATGAATGAGGATTCCAATGAGAATTCCAATGAGGAAGTCAAAGGGGGTTTGTTAACAGAATCAACCCATCCCGACTCCAACACCGCCACTATTAATCCTGATGTCACCACAACTAATTTACCATCTAAACGCATTGGTGAACCTGCTACTGATTCATCATCCAATAAAAAAGCTAAGAAACTGGTAAAGAAGAAGGAAGACTCTCCTATGTTGAAAAAACTTATTGAAGAACTATTAACTACTGCACCCGAAATTCCTGAGGAAGTAATAGAAGTCAGTGAGAATACCAATAATTTTTTATATCACTATAGAAAAATTTTACATGCCGAATCTAAACATATAATTGCAAATAGAGAAGTTATAAAATGTTATTACAACTTTGGTGTAGCTATAAAAAAATGTTTTGATCATTACAGAAATTTGAAGCATGGGGAACATGCGTGTCTGGCTCTTGTTAATGATGAGATCCGAAAACAACTTCCCAATGATATTGCCAATGATGCGTTGAAAAAAACAAAGGAAAGAGCAGGAAAAATATATGATCTATTTGTTAGTATTGGTAAAGAAAGAATAGGACATTACTGCTAATTATTTTTTACAAATTTCCCCTGATCGTTGATCATGTCAAATTAATGACGCACTATTTGAAAATTAAAAATGGTTACACAAATTTATATTTGATATTGTAAAATTATCCGCGACCTCAATGTTTTATTTATTTACAATGCCAACAATATTTATACAATTACTTCTAATTTATTTATACTAAATCTGTATATTTATGCTTTACTTTCAAAATTATCTATCATTATCGTTAAACAATTCCTTATACTAAGCAATACTAAACTTCTTTAAATTTTACACTATATCCTGATCATAAAATTATCCGCGACCTCAATGTTTTATTTATTTACAATGCCAACAATATTTATACAATTACTTCTAATTTATTTATACTAAATCTGTATATTTATGCTTTACTTTCAAAATTATCTATCATTATCGTTAAACAATTCCTTATACTAAGCAATACTAAACTTCTTTAAATTTTACACTATATCCTGATCATGTTTCTTGTGGGTTGCTCCTACTCAAGTCAGGTATGTTTTCCAAAATTACTAAATAAAATTCATTAGATATTATTACCTCACTAAAAAAAAAGAAAAGAAATAAAAAATAATAAAAAAATAGAGACAAATATAAAATAAGAGAAAATAATTATGCACGGAATTAGTATTGTTAGACATAGATTTATTATCATTACGAAAATATAATATTCAAAAACAACAAGGAAAAGGGCAAGGACAAGGTTAAAAACAGTTTGTTATTTATTAAATTATTATGATGATTGGTAAAGATGATTATAAAGATGATTATAAAGATGATGATAAAAATGATAAACAAAGCTGAAAAAATTACAATGCTGCTTATACATGTTAAAGGTTCTATCATCTAGTTCTCCAATTTCTTTGAAATCCTAATTTATTTTAATTAAATGTATTATTTGAACCTTCCGTATAGAATTATTTTCAAGTTATTTCTAAAGTGATCTAATCATTTAAATTCCTTAGTTTAAATTTAATCTGAGAATTAAGATCTTACATTTAGAATGTTAGAATATTTACTTCTCTGTTGTTTGAAATATTTTCCGTGAGTCAATTATTTTATTGGTATTAAATAATGGACTTTGAATTTTCCGATTTCTTTTCGTGCAACTTTCATAAATTTATTTTAATTTTCCGATTTATTTATTAATTTTCCATGATATGTAAAATTCAATATACATAATTGGTAGTTTTAATTGATTTAGAGATGTGTCTTGTATTCTACAATTAAAACTTCATTGTATATAGATGTTTCATTTCACATTGAAAGAAGTATATAAAGAAATAATTATTTGGAATAAAATAATAAAAAATTTACTCTTTGATTCAACATTTATTTAAATTATATTTCCTATAAATTGCCATTATCTTTAACAATTTAAAATGAATCCAACAAATAATTCCATTGAAGAAAGCAATTATCCCAATGATCCCATTATTAAATACACCAACAAAGGTTCAGTCAGTAGTAATTTCATTTATGAAGTTATAAATATAGGACATTATCCTGAAAACTATAAAACTACTCATGGAAGTTCCCACCCTATTCCTGATAATTATAAGATCAAAACAACATTTGTAAAAAATACCATAACATGCTCAATTAATTATAATAAAAATAATGATCCTGTTTATCGAATTGATTGGGTTGATGATGTTAATAAATTTAATGTAATTTTTATAAAATCAGCAACAGAAGCTGTTGATTTATTTTTGAAAGTAAATTCATTTTATATTATTTATTATTTTTTGAATAATTAAAAAAAATTTATTAATTTGAATAATTTTAAAGTGATTTGAAGGAGATAGTACAAGAACAAGAAAGTCAGGACCATTAATATTCGGGTTACAATTGCAGTGCCTTAAGGATTATTGTGAACAAAACCCTCCTAAAGAAAAACATATCAGAAAAAAATTGATTCTTTTGATAATTTATCAACTTCAACTCAGAGATCAAGGGTTATATCAATAGGCCAAAGTATACTGCAGACATTTGAAAATAGTAAATCATCTGCTTTAAATATTAATAAAAACTTGGAACAAGCAACATTGGTCAAAACAACATTTGAAACAAATGGCACTCAATATGAACTTACTTATGATAAAAAAAATTCAAATGCTGAAGAAGAAGCTATTGTCAAAGTATTAGATGAACATAATATTGGTAGAGATTCATATAGAGCATTAACAGCAATAGTGAACTCTTTACCTCGTGAACACAATATTGAAAAAAAGAAAAAAAAAATCAATCTGAAAAAATACCAATTTTTACTTTCAATACATCATTTGAAAAAACTGTAAAAAGTGTTACAAATGACATGGATATTGATGATGATACAGAAGAAATAAGTGAAAATATACTAGTAGCAGAAGAATCACATGGAAATGGAGTTCGAAGAAATATTAAAGATATTCTTTATTCTTTAATTCCTTATTTTATTGAAAATGGAATATTAAAAGATAGTGATGAATTCCTTTATATACGAATTTCAGGGGATGGAAGAAATGTTGGAAGAAAAATAATACAAGTCATGATAACATTTGCATTGTTAAATGATCATGAAAATATTTTTAGTCCCAGCAATCATTATTCTTTAGCACTTTATACAGGACAGGAGGATTATGAATGCCTAAAAAATGTTTTAAGTCCTTTAATCCAAGAATTAAAGGACTTAAAACAAAATGGCTTTGTAGATAATTTTGATAAGTGTTGGAAAGTATCTTTATATATTAGTGTTCCATGTCGCAATCCAAAAAAGGAAACAAAATGGTTGTAAAGGTGGTTGCAACCAGTGGTTGCAATCGTTTTTATATGATGCAAAGATGGTAGCAACCATCATCAAAAGTTGCAGCTGGTATCCTTATTATATATTTCAAGTGATTGGAAGTTCCTAGCAACTGTTCTTGGATTTAATGCTGCTAATTCAAACTATTTTTGTCCATGGTGCAATTGCAATAAATCTCAATAAGGAAAACTTAATTTAAATTGGAGTATTTCAAAAAAAATGGAAGAGTTATCAGTTAATTATGATCCTAAAAATCCAAAACTACACAATGGTCAAATTAGACAGCCTTTATTTTCAATGATCCCACTTGATCATTGGGTCATTGATGAATTACATCTAATGCTCAGGGTAATAGATCGTTTGCTCAGTTTATTATTCAATGAAATTAAAATTACTCAGTCGAGCAATAAAAATTATTCCGAAACTTTAAGAAAAACTGTACAAGAAGAAATGGAGAGAATTAAAGTCTCTTTTAAATTTTCATTGGCTGAAAATTCTAAACAGTGGACATATACATCACTTGTGGGTCCTGATAAGTTAAAAGTATTGCAATCATTTGATTTAAAAAAAGTTCTTCCTCCATCACATGCTGATAAAATAAGAGAGTTATGGGATGGTTTTGCTGCTTTATATAATAATATGTGCAATCCAAATTATAATCCTTTGCTATTTCAAAATGATGCATCATTACGGATTAAGAAATTTTTAACCAAATCTCAAGGTAATCCTTTAGAAAATAATTTTATTGAGGGCTTGTATAATGCATCTGATGTGACCCCATATATACATGTACTTGTACATCATGTGCATGAATTTATGAGCATCCATCAAAAATTTGGTCTTAAATCATTTTCTTGTTCACCAGTAGAAAAAAAAAATCATATGCATATTAATAAATTTTTCAATAAAACCTTCAAAGATGGTGGAAATTTAAATAGAAAATCAGCAATTATGAAATAATGGAGTCAGAGAATAGACAGATTTATTATCTGATAAATAATGTTTCGTCAGCAACAACCAAACTTATTAGAATAACTATTGTGAAATAATTTTTTGTGTAAAACCATGTGATTATACATGTTGTCAAATTAATTGTGCCCAATTCAATTATTTATATGTTTTTCATATGACTCAATTAATATTTAAAAGGAAAATCCTATATACAGGACTGGTCCTGTGGCTGAATATACAGGACCTTCCTGATTTGGAAGTGGCACCTATGATCTGCGTGAGCCCTTGCTAATTCATGTGCGTGATGAATAATAATAAATTTTTATATAAATTTATTATTATTTAAAAAAAAAATCATGTCATTATCAATGGTTTAACAAATTATGAGGAAGTTGTGTAGGATATGGGGGCTCTAAAATAATACTGTTTAAGAAGTAAAAATAAAATTTTATTATCTTTATAATGAAATGAATGCTTCAAAATTTAATATTATTGATCTTCACAAGAATGACTCTTAAAATACAAATAACCAAAACCATCTTGTACAAAATATACAGAACTTATAGATGGAATATAGAACCCATATTTTATACAGGACCCTCCTGTATATTTTTTCTATATGGACGGAATATACAGGACCCTCCTGTATATCTTCTTTATGGACGGAATATATAGGACCCTCCTGTATATCTTCTTTATGGGCGGAATATACAGGACCCTCCTGTATATTTCTTTATGGACGGAATATACAGGACCCTCCTGTATATTTTTTCTTTATGGACGGAATATACAGGACGCTCCTGTATATCTTCTTTATGGACGGAATATACAGGACCCTCCTGTATATCTTCTTTATGGACGGAATATACAGGACCCTCCTGTATATCTTCTTTATGGACGGACCCATCTTTTATACAGGACTCTCCCTATATTTTCTTTATAAACGGACTATACAGGACCCTCCCTATATTTTCTTTATGAACGGAATATACAGGACTCTCCCTATATTTTCTTTATAGACGGAATATACAGGACCTTCCTGTATTTTTTCTTTTGTAGATGAAATATACAGGACCCATATTAAATACAGGACCTTCTGTATATTTTCTTTATAGACGGACCCTCCTGTATATTTTTCTTTATAGACGGAACATGTAGGATTCTCCTGTATATTTTTCTTTATGGATGGAACATACAGAACCATCTTGCAATAATAATTTGCTAATTTTGAATTCCTTTTTGAAAATCAGAGGTTTTACAACTTCAACACATTGTAATGATAGCTTCTTTTCTTGCAAATTCATAGGAGGGAGCATAGTAAAAAATCTGTAATTTTTTGTTTTTGTTGGTGGTAAATTTCAAGTTTATTTTTTTGAAATTTGTTCGCATAATTTTTTTCCCATGTGGATAATAAAAAAATTAAATTTTTTTGTTTATTTTGAATTGATTAGTTTCTATTTAGTTAGTATGATGAAGATCATGCTATTGATATTTCTCAAGAGCTAGTGATCAATAGCAATCAATTTCTATTGTTTGGGAATAATAAATAATTGACTTTTAATTATTTATACCAATTACTAAAAATAGCAACTGTACATATATAAAATGTTTTACATGGTATTAGCCATTAGGTCTTGAACATGAATATTAATATTATAATTTGTTTAGTAGCAAAGTTTACAATGCATCAATTTATTATTATCAACCACAGAAATGTAGATTAAAATATTAACAGACAGTTCCAAGGGTGTTAACAGTTAACATCAAATTAAAATCAAAAGTGCACTTAGTGAACAACTCATTATTTTAGGAAGAATTATTAATTGATGTGGTACAGACTAATAGGTGCAGAAAATCCAAAAAAGATTACGCGAAAAACTGAAAAAACCTACTACATATGTAAACTCAATAAATCACTTAGCCCAAGTATAATTAAATGAAATCACAATAAATCAGTCTCATGTGATATTTCATTATGTGAAGGGTCATCATTACAATTTTAGTAATGTGTAATTTAATTTTTTGTTTGTAATATTTCGTCATTTGCAAAATTATTTGTAATAAAATATCTGATGTAAGAGAACTTTTTTTGCTTTAATCATTTGATTTATCATGAATAATGCATTAATATTTTATTATCTTGGCAGTTGTATCATTGATTGTATCATTCATTTCTCATAAATAATGCATTAATATATTCATCAGTTATATCATCAAGAATTTAGAGAACATTCTGCCTAATTATGAACAATACATTTATTTCATTTTTATATCATCATTTTTATATCATCACTTATGTCATTGTGAAGAAACACATTTGTGTTCCTATTAAATTTTATTATGTTCAGAAATATGTATAAAAAGATTGATTTTGCAACCTTCTAATGTTTGAGATAAATATCTTAAAATTTTTAAATTTAAAAAATCATGTGAAATTCAATAACTTGGTTCTCTTGATAAGTTGATCACAGGGGTCCACTCTAACATGACTGACTTATTGATTACAGCTCACATTCATGTTACAATGTTAAAATTTCCAATTGTTAAAATCTATATTATAAGGCAAAATACCTCACCTTTTTCATGAGTAAAAGAATTTTCTTTTCACAATCTACTATTGCATTTTTAGAATAGTTCACATTAATGCTATAATTTGTTGATTTTTTCAATTGTTTAAAGTTAATATAAAATTTTATAATTCTTTTCATAAAAATCCTCAGGATTTTTATTTTTATTTTTTTTCTATAACAATTTCCCAAAAATCAATTAACTTGTTAAATAAACATGAAATGTCAAAAAACCACTGGAAGTATTTACAATAATCCTATTATTTTGAGTGATGGTGATGAAGATGATGACAATGATAGTGATAATTTTGATAATTATAATAATAATGTTGACTCTGAAATTCCGTAAGTATATATATATTAATATAATAATAATAATATATATAACAATTACATTATTAAATTTTCCATTTTTTATTCCTTATTCTATTATATAGATTTGAACTTTATTTTAACACTACATATAATTTATTGAACTATATATCAGCAGAAAAATTATTTGAAATGGAATTTCCTGTAATTTCTTGTAATAAGATTTATAAGAGTAAAAAAATAACTTACTCTTACGATTCAACTGATGAAAAGATTATTGAAACAATTAAGAAGAATTCAATGATACCTCCTTTAAGTTATATTGAACGTTGTATTGAAAATCTTATGGAACATGAAGAAGATAAAAGACCATTAGTAAATATTCCAAACTTTGGAGCAGTTGGGTTTAAAAATTTAAACAATATGATAAATTTACATACAGCAATTCAATTAAAAGATGATCTAACTGATTTAGTAAACTGGACTAGTAAAAAAAATCTTGAACTAAAATTTGAACCATCATTAATAAAAAAATTAATCATTAAAACAAAAGGAATCTATACACCTTTCAGAAATAATTTGAATTTAAAAATTTCAGACTTATGCACATTAGCAAGAGATAATTATTTAAATGATACAGTTTTAGAAACTGCTATGAGAATATTTAGTGATTATATTAAAAAAAGCTCTCAAGAATCTCAAGAATACATTATAGCACCAATATACACTTTTCAATATATCAGAAATAAGAATTATGAGATACCTAATAAATTTTTTAATAAATATGATTTTTCCAAAGTTAAATACATATACATAATTTTACATATTAATAATAATCACTGGACATTTGTGAAATTGGCATTAGAATCATCAGCTATTTATTATGGTGATTCATTGAGAGGTAATTGTCCAGTTAATTTAAAAAACCAGATAAATAAATTCTTTAAAAAATTCAACCAAAACTTTACAGATGTATTTTATGAACTTGGTATCCCATGTCAAAGATCTCCATTAGATTGTGGAATAATAGTACTAAATTTTATTGGAAATGACATTGGTCTAAGCAACAAATTGTGGAAATTATCTGAATCTTTTTTATTCAGAATTAGATACTTGTGCTTATTTTTTAACCATATAGATCTAATTGAATTAGGATTTCCACCTGATTTATCTGATTTTATCAATGAAAATTATCAATTGAAAAATAACACAAATATAACAAATATAATTCAGAATTATTATGATAACAAAAGAAATATAACACAAGATAATAATAATAATAGTGATGTAGAAATGCAAATTGATAATGACAATGCAGAAATGCAAGACAGCTCAAATAACATAGAAAATATAAAAAATGAAATGATAGTTACAATAAATTTGAAAGTAAAAATGATAATGACAGTAAAGATGTAAAAATTCAGTTAACATTATCAACTACTTGGAAAACACTTGAATATGCAACAAGTGACATAAGAGATTTTGGAATTTATAATGGATTTGTTGCAAGCATTGTTTCAACAAAACCACATGCAAAGTATTTTAAGTGTCATCATTCAGGATTCCAAAGAGCTGGTAGAAAAAATTTAGATCCAACAAAAAATCTCAAAAAATCATCTAAAAAAACAAACTGTCCTTGGCAAATAAATATAAACTACCCAAAATCAAAAAGTTATGTACACATCACAAAGTTTATTAATTTTCACAACCATGTGATTACTGAAGATGACAAGAAACTACATGCTTCTAAAAACATTGCACCTTATATAAGATCTGAAATAATTACTTATGCAAAACAAAATATTGAACAACAAAAAATTAAAAACATTCTTTACGAAAGATATCCTAATTTTTACATAGATGACAAAAAATTAGACAATATAATACAGTCAACAAGAAAACCTTCAAGTGATGATGCTGCACAATTATGCAATAAACTTATAGAGCAACAAAAAAAACAATCCTTTGTGGTTTTTTAATCAACATATTGATACAGTATCAAGAAGACTGACAAGAATAATCTGGATGAGCCCAATTCAAAGAGAAAATTGGAATATATTTAGTGATGTAATTATCATTTATTTCTACTTACAAAAAAAATAGATATGATATGATATTTTTTTTAATATTAGGAATAAATAATGAAGGCAAATCAATATTATTGTCACAAGCGCTAATTGAACATGAAAATATAGAGACTTTCAATTGGATCTTTGAAAGTCTCAAATCAATATACTTAAAGGAACCTAAAACAATCATGTCTGACCATGACCTATCACTTGAAAAATCAATTAAATTGAATTATCCTAGCTCACTTCATTATTTATGTCTATATCATATATATAATAACTTAAAAAGAAATATAAGGCCTTTAATACATGATAATTACAATAATTTCATCAAAGATTTTAATAGATTATTAGAATCATTTTCTGTTGAAATCTTTGAGAATTTTTGGACAATTTTAATCAACAAACATCATAATAATAATAAAAAGTATGTAGATTATTTAACCAAAAATCTATATAATGTGAAAGAAAAATGGGCCTGGCCATGGAAATATAACATTATGATGGCAGGAGTTAAGACAACATCCAGATTGGAGGGTATACATGGTGTTCTAAAAAAACGATTAAATTCAAAATCAAGTTTAATAGATGTTTGAAACAATTGAATCATTTATTCATAAATCAGAAACATATTCATTGAATAGTTGGTATAGATCTAAAAATGATTTACATGGATCTAAAAGTTATATGAATGTTTATGATGATATTTTAGCTAATTCAGATGAATATTTAAGCTCCTTTAGTCAATCAAGATTAAAAACTGAAATTTTAAATTCATTTCCATATAACTGTATTCCAAATAATTTTGAAACTTTTATTAATACAATTGACCAAAGTAATGATAGCAATGATAATGATGATAATATTAACTTTGATACTATTGATATAAGGAATATTTCAATTGATAGAATTACAGAGCATCTTCAATTAAACATTGTTGAAGTTTGGACAGTCAAACACTTTTTAGGCAGTAAAAATCAATATTTATTAGTGTTAGAGGATGGTCTACATATATGTTCATGTATGCTATTACTGCATGAAGGAATAATTTGCCGTCATTTTTTTGCAATTTTAAAATATAGTAAAATAGCAAAATTTCATATTTCATTGATTCCAAGTAGATGGTACCAAGAATCTAAATTGGTAGATGATATAAATAATTTAGTGGAAAATGAACCATTGCTAACTAGCAATGCCAAAGATACACATGTACTCCCTCAACAATTTAAAAAATCATTCAAAGAAAATTATATTAAAATTACATCATATAATAACCTGCCAGCAATCAAAGAAGAGAATTTAAAACTAAAATCAAGCAGGGAACATTATATTAATTTGCATGATAAATTTAAAACTCTTGTTGGTTGTATGGATAATGAAGAGAATTATAATAAGTTAATGAAAAAATTTAATGAAGCATATTTATATCTAAAAGAAGAAAAAGAAGAAAAAGAGATTTCTGACAGTGAAATAAAAAATCCATCTAAGCCAAAAACTAAAGGAAGACCCAAAAAAAGGGTTTATAATAAAAAATCAAGAAAATAATTCATTTTATTGAATTTGTAAATCATAAAATTGATTCATTTTTAATAATCATTTTCATTACGTGTATATTATGTGTGAAATTATTTTTACAAGTGAATTAAATTAATGATAATAAATAAATATTTCCACCTCTACTTATTGACAAGGCTCTGAAATATTAATTGATTAACCTGTTGTTTTTTTTTCACTTAGTCAAAAGTGACTTATTTTTGAAATGATTTTTTTCACTAATTTTAAATAAAAAAAATTAAAATAAAACATTCTTCAGAAAGTTTGCCAAATCTTATTGCTTCCTTGTGACTTAGCTGCTTTTTGTCCTCATAATATCAATATGTAATTTTTTTATTATTCATGTAGAAATTAATTATGTTTTTGGAAAAAGAATTATCATCCCATGTATACACAATGGAATGGATGTTTCAAATTTTAATAATCTTCATAATAGTGACTTTTAAAATATACAAATAACCAAGACCATCAATGTATATTTTTTAATAGGCGGAATATACAGGACCTTCCTGTATAATTTTTTTATAGACGGACCCTCCTGTATATTTTTTTTATAGACGGAATATACAGGACCCTCCTGTATATTTTCTTTATAGACGGAATATACAGGACCCTCCTGTATATTTTTTAATAGGCGGAATATACAGGACCCTCCTGTATATTTTTTAATAGGCGGAATATACAGGACCCTCCTGTATATTTTCTTTATAGAGGGAATTTATAGGTGTTGGTTATATAATCCTGAACGAGATACTACAGAATTTTGTTCAATCATATCACATATTGTTGGATGAAGTTTTTTTAACTGAACTTCATCTGAGATTTCAATTAATTGATATATTGGATGCCTTCGCGCAGACCAAATAGGTGAAAAGGCTCTTCTTGCTGCACTTTTAAGCAAAGGTCTGTTAGTCCTTACACCTACTCTAAAGTTAATAATTGCTTGTAAATATATAAATATCTATTCAAACAATTGGTATAAAAATGTTAATAAATGATACAATAATATATAATTGCAATAAAATAAAAAAAAATCTTTTTTTTTTTACTTGTTCATATTTAATTTGATAAATTTGATCCTTTTGTTCTTTAGCCCAAGCAAGATAACCTTCTACTGTTGGATTAGCATGAGTCTTTATATATGGCCACATAAGCTCTGATGACATTGCTTGACGATAAATTCTGCAAATAGAATCCCAGGATTTATGGTGATCAAGACATTTTTTAAAATATCCAAGTTGTTTTTCTGATTTATTATAACCTTGTAATTTAGCAAACTGTTTGATATCTATTTCCCTAATTTAATAATTAAAAAAATTTATTGTAAATTAAAAAAATTTATTGTAAATGAAAATTTTTTTTAATTAAAAAGAAAAGAAATTAAAAATTACCAATTCAGTTCAACATATGCACGAAGCATGTTCATTTCTTCATGTAACTGACCAGGTACAAGTATCAACCAAGGAAATTTCTCTTTTATTTTGGTAGCATGATGATATGGAACGCCATCACATGCCACAGCTACCCATTTACGAATTCCTTCTTTAATCCCAGAAATTTTTTCAATGTGAAGAAGAATTTTTTCAACACTATCTATTGAATTAGGATTAATATTTAAAGGATCAGGAATGTAAATATCAGGAACTTTAACACCTGAATCAGCAACTGGTTGTTGTGTAATACTGATTCTGGAAGTAGAAGAAGCTCTCAATTCATTTTCAAAATTATGAGATTTAAAGATGAGAGGCTTTTCATAATTATCTGGTGTGCTAACTTCTTCAATTATATTTTGCTTTTGTAATTCCCCCAGTGTAGGTAATTTAGCATTACAACTAGGACAATTTTGTTTTCTATTTTGAATGTTTTGTTCATTACAATTAGGACAATATTTACTAAATCTATTGTTTGATTCATTGTTTTCTACAAGTACATCAATAACATTGGTTGAATTAGATTTTTCTTTGCATAATAGGCCAAGGATCTCTGAAAGATAAGTATATAATTCTTTATCAATTTCTTCTTGCATTTCAGGTGAAAGTTCAAAAAGTTCTTTGTATTGTCGTTCATTAAGAGAATTATACACCCAAGGATTATTTATATGTTGTGTTTCATTGCAAGGTTCCATATTGAATGCAACAAAACTAGTAACGATATGGAAAATAACTTTATTAAATCCACGATCAAGATAATTCTTTTGTCCTTTCTGCTCATTATCAAAAGCAATAAATAACAACCCATTTGGCAAAGCCTCTTCTATGTCTTCTAACCATTTTTGAAAGTAAAAATAACTTCCACCAGATGTAAGATGGTTATCAATATTTATAACTGTTTTTGATCTTGCTAAAGAATATTTTATTGCTGACGCCACAAGATTAATCTCTGAGACATATTTCGCATGACGTGCTCCATAGATTCCATTAACCACCATTGCACATTTAAAAAGTTTTTTATCTTCATGTTGGTTTTGATTTTCATTGAATATAAGTGTCTATAAATTTAACAATAACTGGGGTTTTTGTTTAGAAAGCCATTCAGAAGTAGAGTATTCTAAAAGGCTATCCAAACTAAATCGTCCCTCATCATTCATTAAATTAATAATATCAACATAAAGATTTTTACGTTCTTTTTGAGCAATTTTTGTAATTGAATCAATTCTTGATTGTTGGTCATCAAGTGTTGTATTTAATTCCTCTTTTAGTTTTTTATTTTCAGATAATAATCTTGTGTTTTTGTCTTTTAGTTCTTCAATTATTTGTTCATATTTCTTGATCATGTCAACGTAATATATCCTTTGTCTTTCTGATTCTTCTAATTTTTTTTGTGTATCTGACAACTCTCTCATAAGCTGTGTTTCTGGATCTGATAAAGCAATTTGAGTTTCATTGTGTTTTAATTTTTTTCTTTGATTATTTTCTTCATTTTCTTCTAAAGAAATTAAAATATCTTTTTTTTTTAAATTCTTAAGTAAAGATTCTTTGGCAACAACCTGATTATAATGTTTTTCACAAAATGAATAATTGTCTAAGGAATCAAGTAATAAAGACAATTCAGGAAAATACTTAGCCATAATATTTATTCTTTCAACTGCTGCATTTCCAGATGCGAATCTCCACTTTTGATTTTCTTTTGTCTCACATAATGACAAACTTTCTGGATGTTTTGTGGCGAGGGCCTCAAATAAACAAGGTAATTCACTAGCAGCTGGTCTTGATCCTTCCATCTTAAATAATATTGAAGTACATATAAAAAATATATAAAAAGTGCGTGTAAATTTGCAAATTATGCTTAAAAGAACAAAAAAAAATGAAAACTTCTTTGAATTATATCTTCTTATATCTTGTGAATTTTGCAGGGATCCTCAGGGTTTATATTCAGAAGAATTTGTTTTGACTTTTATTTATGAATTTTATTAAAAAAAATTTTTTGTTTACATATTATGGAAGCATCACGTAAACTCATTTGCAACACATATGAATTGATCGACGAGGGGGGTTCGAATTTTTCCAGAATCGATTTCCAAATTTAGCATATTCCCTGACTGCAATAAATTAATGGTTGAACAATTTAATACCAAATAATAATAATGATAATTTTACTTATCTTAGAGTTGCTTTAGTTTTCCTAGATAAGTACTACACTTCCTCTTATATCATTCCTGTTCCATTGCCATTGTGAATGTCCTGAACTTGTTGCAAAATTGTTAATAATTGATCTTTATTTTTTGCTTTTAATCCTTGGAATTGTGGCCTTTTAGACTGGTCCAAGGATCTAATTAATATTCGAATTACAGACAATAATTCATTCTTATGTTCTAAAGATATTGATTCAAGAGCTTCTGTAACAGTTTTTTCTAAATCTTAAGAGTAATCACAATCTCTTCATTAGAATCACTCTCAGATAATAATTCAAATTCATCACCTGAACCAATTATACCAATTATTGTTTCAGTCATAAACTGTTTCATCTGAACTGTTATTAAAAACATTAAAATCTTGATTGTTTTTAATTTTTTTTTGTGTTTTAAAGTTTCTTGCAATTTTTAAATGATTGTCTTGATATTTAGGAGGCATCGTAAAAAAATCTGACAAAGGGAATGGTTTAATAGTAATTTAGAAAAAATCAATAAATCAATATCTAGTATGTATCTTGATTTGGTGTCAATGTAAAAAGTAGTTTTTTCTCATTATATATTATAAAAATGGTTTATTCTCATGATTGGTTATTTTATTTATTGATTCTTAGAATATACTGAACTGATGTAAAATATATATTTGAGAAAATTTTTTTAATGTTTTTTTAATCACTTCATATATAATAATATAATGAAAAAATTTTATAAAATAAAATATAAAATGATTCCACCCTTACAAATTATAATAATTAATCCATAACTTTATTAATATAGCAGCCTTGCATTGAAAATATACACAAGTAGGTCAAAAAAACAATTGTTTGGAGTGCAATAACTTCTCTTAAAAAAAAAATTTAAAAAAAAAACAAAATAAATATATATATTATTTAAACCTAAATTTCAAAAATAAATTTTAAACACAAACCTCTTTAAAATCAATTAGAACTTTTTTTGTTATTATCATCAAGAACTCTCCATCCTCTAACTTTACTATCATTGAGAAGATTTAAATACATATCAGACAATTCTTTGCAATTTTGATGATGGTTAACACCCTCTGTTTTGTAACATTGATTCAATTTGTTTCGAATCATTCTAAACTCCATTGCTTTTACCCAGTCTTCACGAATTTTTTGTTCACGAGCATCCAAGATACCTATTGTGTGTACATATTTATAAAATTCAAATCCATCCATTGATAATAACTGCAGTAAATAAACTTAAATTACCTGGTACATCTCCAGAATCTACTTCTTCAAGGCTGGGTACTTTCGGAAACTCCTTGTGAGATGGATATTCCCAACTCGCCATTTTGCTCTTTCAATAGTGAAGTGGAAACTTTTTCAAGGGGTAGGAAATGTTGTCCAAAATTTTATGCTTTAAATTTATACAACCTCGATTTTTGTTGATCATCCGCATGATTTTTTATTATTTATTTTCATAGAGAAAATTTTACAAAATGTAACAATCTAATCTGTAACAAAATTTTTTCTTACATGCTCATTCAAAAAAACAAAACCAACAATCTTTTATGTAAAAAAAAAAATATTAAAATATTATAAATTGTAAATTATTATAATCAATTGATCAGTTAAATAAATTGATTGTAAAATTTTGTTAATTTTGGTCTGGGTCAAATTACATAACAGGAATTTTTGTTACTGACCTATGAAGTTTGCAAGGTCATTAAAAATTTCGCTTCACATATAAAAATATATAAAAATCCGTTGTGGCAAGATTGGTATTTAGTAATCTTGCCACAACAGATTTTGAATAAAATTCTCTTATGTTCCCGTTCATCCACTGTAACAAATCAAAAAAATAGATGTAAATCAAAAGTTCAATTGATGAATATTCAGACAAAAGAGAAGAAAAATGATGAATACCCAACTGGTAATCAGGCGAAGCAATATCAATTCTAAATTGCTGATTTGATTTTATTATTATACACTCACTGATATAATTTATATCTATTACTAGATTTAATGTCTGTAACAAGTTACAGACTCTTATATTAAATTCTGCAACTTCTTAGTTGCTGATGGTATGTTGATGTTGGTTGAATAGATTCACCAAATTTGAAATATTCATATGTAAAAACTCTAAAAATATTTGTTAATTCTGAAAATAATTCAATTGCAATGATGAATGCTTTAGGAAAATCTTAGTGATAATTTTCCTTCAAAAAAAATAATTTATTGAATGCTAATTTTATTAATACATATTCAAAGTTAGACTGTATTGATTTAAAAATAAAACATCATTGCTTATTCAAGAAATAAGAATAATTCAATAAAAATCATGAATTCCAATAATTATGCCTTTATCCCCCTAAGAACATTTATTACTCTCAAATAAATAAATATCAAGTGTTAATAATTCTATTATTAATTAACTTTTATTTATCCATTTCTCATGTTGTTTTACTAATTCTGGAATGATCTTGGATTCAATTTCATTTTCATTTGATATTTCCTTTTCATCTAATTTTATTTCTAATTCTGAATCATTTGTAACAAAAATTACTTCAGTTTTACGTGTCATTAGAAGGTTGGCAATAACAATTTGATGTCCATATCTTGTTAAAGCTTTTCTTGCTTTTTCAACTAAAAGTGATGGATCAGTCTCTAACTTTTTTAAAAGAATAAATATATATATATATATATACATATTAATAATTTGAAATGAGAAAATTTTGGAAAATAAATTCAAACATTGAAAACATTACCTTAAAAGAAACTATAAAGCCTTCAGGTGCCCAATTTGTTACCATTGGTTTTAGAAATTTTGGGACTTGATCCATCTTTAATGTTAAAGCACCTTCCCCTGATTGTATTTTATGTTGAGACTAAACAATCAAATGAAGATATAAATAAATAAATTAAGATGTATATATAATAATGTCAATATTAACATATAATAATAATGTAATGACAATATATGCAAGCCTACCACTTTTTGAACTGGAATAAAGAAATCACTAACAGCAGCAGCAAGATAGTACATAGCATTCTCTTTTAATTTATTCATAATTTGAGTAGCACTTCTTAAAAGAAACAAATAATCCGTCACAGTTACAAAATCTATGAATAGAAGTGTTTCCTCCTGCTTAAACTTTATTTTATATATAAGGTTAATTGTTTGATTTGAAAAATAAAAATTTAACTTTTTAAATTTTAGATATTTACTTTTTGATATTTTTCCAAGATTATTTTCATTTTTTGCTGATCTTGATCATTAACTATTGATAATAATAATTTTTCATACATATTATTACTGCTATGATTGACTTATAAATAACCAAAAAAAAAAAAATCACACAAATTTTTTTTCAAAATTTCTTCCTCACCTACAACACTTCCATCATCTTTTAATTCCAACAAATCCAAAAAATTACTACTTGCATGAGTATAATGTCTACTATAAGGCTGTAAACTAAATTGCCTGTGCATGAAAATGACTGCATAATCTTCTTCAAGAAAATATGTGTTTACATAATATTTTTTTAATTATTTAATAGGTTAATTGTTAATGATATTATAACTTGATTAATTAGGTAATTAGGAAAAAAAAAAAGAGTAAAGAAAATAAAGGATATTCAGCAGAAATTGCACCACGACTTCCAGCACTAAAATTATCTAAAAATCTCACTGTATTATTTTCAAGTGGTACTGTTGTTCCTCCACTCTACATTATATTAATTAAATACTGGTTGTATTGGTGGCAAAGATATTAATTAACCAATCAATTGTAAGCATGCAAAAACTTACTGTAACTAATACAACTCTCCTGCCTTTTTTTTGATGTTTATCAACAAATTCTTGGATTTTATTTTCATTCTCTTTTAAGTTTTTTGGAGGAAAATGTATTTGAAAATAAATATCTGGATTAATTATTTCGGTTGAACCACTATCCAGTAAACTTACTGCTGATGCCATATATTAATATATATGTGTTTTGCTTTGATGTATATTAAAATTGGGTGATTCCAGTAATTATTATATTAATACTAATACAGTCAAACCTTGTTTCAATTATTTCAACGAATTTTAATTATTCATCAAATTTTGATGATCATTACTTAAAAATGATGATGAATTTTTTTGCTTCATTATTATTCTTTTTTGGAAAGGCCGCTGAATTTTTTAAAAAAATTCCAATTTTCTTTAAAAAAAAAAAAAGACAACAATTTCAAATTTTTGACATCTGGGCTATTATTAATAAGTGAAATATCAAAATGTATACAAGATTATATGTGTTCTAGTTAACAAACAATGGCATAAATTAATATTCCAATTTGTGAAGAGATCCATTCTATTCTGAAAACAACATCAAGATAGTGATTAGTGATTAGTAGAAGATAAAGAAAGGTTAAATTAAATTTGAGAATCTGCTATTATACAAGTATATAAAATTTACCACTGACAAACATTAAATTTTAATAAAAGATCAATAAACATTATTTTGATTAAACAAATCTGTGGCTATCGGGGCACAAAATCAAACAAAATTTAGCTATTGATTCAAACAAGCAAAGTGAAATGTTTCCAGATGATTTAAAACAAGCAATATCAAATCACTCAACATCAATAGCTTCATTGTATACTAGTCATGGAAAAACAACTAAGGCTCCACATGAGCCAGCTTGTGAGGAGCTTTAAAAACAACATAGATTCTTTAATTACATCATTTCAAAAATTAAAGTCTTCATCACTAGAAATAGAGAGAAAACAAATCATATAAAACCTAATTCATTTCCATATATTGAAACTTTAAGTGATGGTCTGCCGATCAACGATAGAAATTTAATGCAGATCCGGGATATTAAACTTATTAAAATTTAAGAGATCACAGAATCCAAAATTGTCCATTATTTTTTAAAAAAATAAAATTATATATATATTTCAAATTAAAATTCATTTGATATTGGTACTAAATTAAAAAACCCATTTCCAGATGTTTAGAAATATAATAATAATAAATTATTTTTTAATAATGACCATTATAGACTTTTGATTTACATTATTATTGTATTTGCTAATTTGCATTGGAAAACAAATTTTCTTAAATAGTAAAAGTATATACTTATATTGTAAAAGGTTACATGAATAGAAGTTTGTGGATGAGGTTTAGTTGCTTTTGCTTTTGAATTTGCATTGGAGAAAATTCTTTAAGATCTAACATATTGACCTTCTGTCAGCCATTGGATATATTTATTTTTCCTTATTAGCCCAATATAAAAAAAACTTATTCAAAGAAATAATTTTGTTAAAAATAATTTCTATAGACAATTTGAAAAAGGATGGAGGCAGAACAAAATTTTCTAAAAAATAATTACCATTTTCAAGGGTTTTTCATACAGATAATGAATGATATACACTTGTTGTTCTGCAGGATGCAGAATTGAATTAATAAAAATGAATAATTTGTAATAGGTTTTTTTTTGAATTTAAAAATAATAAAATTTATTATTTATTCAATAAAAATAGTTGAAAATTACCATTAAAACTAGCCACATTTTTTTTTTTGTGATGTTGTAATTCTATTAATTTTTTCATAAATTCATATGTGTATTTTATGTGGAATCCACAGCTGTCCAAGAGTAAACTATTTATTTTAATATAAGAGAAAATTTTCACATTTTGAAAAAACCAAGTTCCTACCCACAAATCTTGCATGATTTCATGTGACTTTGCATAGTGAAAGTACAAAATTTTATATATATGTAGATCGATTTTTATTATTGATTTTCTATCAATGATCAGCAGATCACGAATTAGGTATTTACACAACATCTATATTCTTACCTTCATTGAAAATTGCTATGTAAAGAAAATTATCAAACAAACAAAACTTTATGATCATAAATCAGTTGCAGAATTTCTTGGAGTTACTGATGAACAAAGGTGTGATGAACTTTCTAAAGTGTTGCATAATCTTACTTCTGGTGTCCCATCCCTGTAAAAAATTTACTCTGTGATTAGCAGTCACAAGACATTTCCCGCCGATCTATTATTACTTTACATTACAGGTGATCTGCATATAATATATGTATAATTCGTGTGTAATTTATGGACATGTGTATTATATGTATATTATATGCGAATCACCTGTAATGTAAAATAATACACATATAATATACATACAATACATGTATCAAAAAAAACACATTTTCCTGATGCCCACTGTATGGTAGCAGCCAAATCTGGTCTGAGAGAAAAGTTTTGTCCACCTTGTAAAAAAGCTTTTCAACATGTTCAGATGCTTTCACTTGTGGAATAAAGTTTCATGATGCTGAAAAGTGCTTAATTGTACAGTACATGAAAATATTTCTGATCTTTATTTGCAGATCCACTCAAATTTAATTCTTTTCTGCCCACTTTGCTCATCACCATAGGACCAATTTTAGAATCTCTTCAATTTTAAATAAAGGAAAACCTACAAAGTGAACATAAAATTGTATATATAGGGATAAGCATATATGAAAAGTAATAATGGCTCTAATGGATATGAAAAGGCACTCAACTTTTTAGAAAAAGGTTGTGATTGTGGTTGTTCTTCAAGAACAATTTGCAGAATTAAGAGAATCCTTTCAAGCACTTTCCAAAACAGAACAAGACATATTTTTAATGGCTCAACTTAAAGCAATGGATGGTGGATCAACAAGCACTAGCAGATGTCTTAAAAGAAAACTAGGTCTAATAAAAGAACTTTCTATCATTGAGATCATAATACACTTCTTTGTCAAGAAACCCATCTCAATATGCTAGGAATTAGCAGAACTTACTTTGAAAATATCAGAAATCACCTGATAAACAATGGTCTTCTAGCAAGAGTTCATGGTAATATTAAAAGAATGCCTCAATGGGAAACTAAAATGATGATTGATAAAAATGTTGCTGAAGCAGTAAAGAATTTTCTGGAAAATTATGCAGAAGTTCATGGATTACCAAGTCCAGGAAGAAGTATCAATAGAATAACCCAATCAATTATATTTTTACCAGCTGAAATGAGTTATAAATCAGTCCACAGAGATTTTCTAGCTGGTCTAGAAGAAGATAACAAATTGGAATCCTTAAAATATGATGCATTCAGAAAATTATGACATCAATTGACACCAGATTCAAATTATGAGTTCCGGGACTGATTTGTGTGATACTTGTCAACATTTTAGAGATGGTTTACATTATAATGCTTGCCAAGAGGAAGAAGCTAAAGAATTACTCAAAAGATTTAAAGAACATCTGTCTAAGGCCAAAGTAGAAAGAAATTATTATAATAAAACACCAAATTAGCAGAAGAATAAAGAAAATTAATTATTCAAAATTATTCAAAAGGTAAAACACAATATTGCAGTATTGATGCTACTGCTCATTATAGTTATGATTGAGCTCAAAATGTTCATGTGCCTCATTTAGATCAACAAGTAAGTAAAATTTATTATCTTAATCCATGTAAAGTTCATTTATTTGGTATTCAAGATGAAGCAGCAAGGGAACAAATTAATTATGTTCTTAATGAAAATGAAAAGGGCCCAATGGTACTCTTAGCATGATTTTTGATGGAATTAAGAAATTGAACAAAGGTGAAAAGTATTTAAAGATTACTTGTGATAATGCTGGTGGGCAGAACAAAAATAACATCACTATTTGGTTTTACTTGTATTTAGTAATTTGTGGTTATTATGAAAGTATTGAATTGAATTTTATGATTCCAAGACATACCAAATTCAAATGTGATGGTATTTTTGTCATGATTAAAAAACTCTACAGAAGAACAAGAGTAGATTGTCTGGATCATGTGGTTGCAGTGGTAAAAAAGTCTAGTCTGGCTGGATTAAATAAAGCACAGTGTTATGAAGGTGGAAAAGGTTTTCAATATTTAGATATTAAAGCTATTTTGGGAATTTATTTTAAGAAATTACCAAGTATACAGAAATATCAACATTTTCTTTTTGAAGCATCTAATCTTGGTACAGTAAAAGTTCAAGAAGTTGCTAATGGACCTTTGGCTGAAATCAATTTATTGAAAACTAGGAAAGCAGATATTTTTGAAGAAATTAAATCTTTATCTATTTTAGTGTTAACACCATCTCCTTTGGATTACAAAAGGCAAGAATATCTTTATCATAATATTTGCCCATTTGTGAAAGATGAATACAAAGGTATTACTTCCCCAAGACCGATCTATACTGGAAATGAATAAAATATTTAGAATAAAATCATCTCCAGTATTTCATTTGTTATTACTGTCATCAAGTTTAATATGTTTAATCTTTTAACAAATATTGCTAGCTTTTTCCACTTTTAAAGTAAAAAGTACTAAAATAATTTATATTATAAAAGGATATAAGTATACTAAAAGAATAAATAAAAAAAAGGAACAAACATGGTAAACATTATAAACAAACAACAACAAGCAAATAAAGCACTAATAAATGAAATAGAATTATTGAAAAAGCAATTAGCTGAAAAAGAAGAAAACTTTAAGCTAAAAATCTGAAATGCAGTTCACAGTCTTACTGAAAGTTCAGAATATACTGGAACAAGTTTAAGAACCTTAGGAAGATTTACTTGAGTTGACAATGGTTGAGTAAGTTATCCAGAAAAGAATGGAATTGAAATTGGAAGAGTTGTTTTTAGCAACAAATTCACTCCTGAAAACATTGTTAAAAGTTTTGGTCATGAAGCATTAAATTATGAAGAAGCTTTTGGTTTTACTTATCAAGAAAAAGAAGAATTAAAAGAAAAAGATGCTCTTCTAGAAAAAAAGGCTGTTGAGTTACAGCAAATTAATCAAGAGTTGGAAGGAGCATTAGAACTAGAAGTGGAAACATCTGAATGTCATTTAGAGGCTCTTGAAGTAGCTAGACAATGGAGAGTAAGACAAAGCAAGGAAAAAGATGACAACTTAGAAAAAGCTTTGAGAAAAACGGAACTGCTAGAAAACACTGTGGCATGGCAGAATTATTTAGCAGACAAGCAACTTTGAGAACTACCAGTTTTACCAAGGAAAGAAAACAAATTTAAGCTCCTAACCAACACCAGAGAAAAATTCAATGCCTATATTTTACAAAAGAATAAATAGTATGAAATTAGAATACCAGTTTAATGAGTTAAGAAGAGGAGATAAATGGCATTGTAATTTCTGCCCTTTTGAAAGAGAAAGTTTAACTGCTACTTACAAAATAGTGTCTTACAATACAAGTAATAATGATTACAATGACATTGCTTATATCTGTGTCAAGTGTAAAAAAGCTCTTGATGATTGTGGTTGAATTATGAGAAACAGAATAGACTGCTTCTGTGATTTAAGGAAAGATGAACCAGTTAAAACTCCAACAATAACAGAAATAATGGCACAGAGTTATGTTGGCAGATTGGAACAGCAAAATAAAGACTTAAAACAGCAATTAGCCAGTGCTAAGGAAGAAATCAGTTCTCATTTGGAAGCCTTAGAAGTTTCAAAGGATTGGCATAGTAATCAAAAGAAAGAATTATTGGATAAGGTTCAAAGACTTGAAAGTGAGGTTGAGCAATTAAGGAAACAGGAAACTCAACAAACTGCACAAATTGAAATTAAAGAAACTAAGAAATGACCTTGATTGAAAATAAGAAAGTAATTTAAAGAATATTGAGGAAGTATTTTCCTCTAATATAAATGAAATTCATTCCAACTGTCTTTTAGATAAAGTTAAAGAAAATATCCTGGCTTTTGATATCTTATTATGATATCCAACATAATGAAAAGGCAGCTACATTATTACTGATAAAAATAAGATTTACATTCTTTCTGATTACAAATGTAACTATAGCACTACTGGATCTAGTATCTATCATGTTAAAATTATTGTCTCTGACTTAAAGATGAAGATTTTGCCAAAGTTGCTGATGAATATAAAAACAATCCTATTTGATTATGAATAGCCCATATAACTTATGATCTATGTTGTTAAATCAATATTGTAATAAGATTATTTTTCTTCCAAATGTTTCTGCTTTTTATTGGATAATAATACAATTACATTTTGCTTTCTTTTCTTAACATTTATTATTTTTCTTTCTTCTTGATAAATTTCATAAGTAATCTTTTCTTTTCTTAGATAAGCTTCAAGTGTTTGAGTATCATTTATTTTGAAAATATAAGGAGCAATTTTTTCACCTTGTTCTTTGTTCAAAATACTTCTGATAGTACTATAATTCTTGGGTTCCATAGTAGATCTGATGTAAATGAGTTTCATATTAACTATTTTTATATAGGGATAATTCTATATATCACAAATGGATATTATAAAACTGATAATCATAATCACATTACAAATGACTAAATTTTGATCCCTGAAATTCTTGGTAATACCAATGTTCACTTTGTCTGGTTTTGTTGCAGTATGCCCCAATTGATTGAATCAAAATAATAATATAGAGAAATAGTAGAAACAAATTTGGAGCATATAAAAATATACATCAAATTTGAAGAAAATGAACCATTAAAATGGTGGAATGATAATGAAAAAAATTCCCAATACTTTCTATTTTAGCCAAAAAATATTTGGCAATTCCTTTCATTAGTCCTTCAGAAAGACTTTTTTCTGATGCGGGACAACAAATTACTTTGTTGCAAAACAGACTTAGTTCACAGTCTGTTTATCAGGTTCTTTTTTTGATAATTTTTTAAATAAAATTTTAAAATAAGAATTTTGGACATGCGACCTAGCCCTGTTTTAATATATTCATATTTTTATCATTTTATGTTTATTGTACCATGAAAGTGTGCTTACAGATTTGTATAATTACTGCAATTAATTGATGAGTGTAGCCAAAAATTAAATCAAACTCAACCATAAACTTAAAACAATCAGGAAGATTGACAAAAAGCTATTTGCAGTATAAAAATCTAATGCAAATCAATGATCAATTGTGAAAAATCAATTGATTAATATCCATAATGAAAACTAATTGTGGTATTATAGATACAGCAACAATCATTTATTAAGAGGGGTAATTATGGTAAACAACTATAAACAAGTTGATAAGCAAAAATTATAAGGTAATAGGCAGTGTGAATGGAAAAATTTTAAAAGTCAAATCAATAACATCACCTACTTATTGTTTTGTTTGGATTTTATTAATAACTTAAATTACAAGAGATTTTTATTGAAAAAGAAGTCTGTCCAAGGACAAACAACAATTAAAAAAACTATTCTGATTGGTAATGATACATGAATTTTTTCCTATAGGTTTTTTGGTGAGCTTTTAGCATCACCTATATAGTTTTAATGATTGAAGTTTGAGAATGCCATGCCGAATTTGGCAATATGTGATTTTTTAAACTTTCAAGTTTCTTAATGGTATTGTTTAAGCCCATCTATGCAAAAAGAAATAATGATCAGAATAAGATGCTTCAATACTTTAATACATGAATTATTTGTTTTATTCAAATTACTTGTCTTACTTGTTTTATTCACTTACTCATGAATTATTTGTTTTATTTGAATAAACTTTCAATGTAATTTGAATACTCAAATTCGTAAAGAATACAATGATATTTCAAATAAACCTTAGTTGAAACTATATTTTTGACATTTTGGCAGTTTTGGTAGTTTTGTCATTTTCATCACTTTCATCATTTCAATAGTTTTGGCGGTTTCAGCACTATGTACCTTTAGGCATCAGGCTAAACAAGTTTCAGCAGGCAACCTTAACCCAAACTGAATACCAACCAAACCAAATTATCCAGTTTAAAGAGTAAATTAGAAGAACTAACACAGTAAGAAAAACAAATTGATAATGATGATAAACAGCCAGTTAATCATTTACATGTTGATGATAGGAGTTTTTGTCTATTTAAGAAATCATGGAATGAATTAATAGTATTAGTTGTTGTCATGTGACAACTGTTCTTGCTGTTGTAATGTTGATATACACATGCTCACCTATATTTATAATTAACCTAATTTAGGCAGAAATTATTTTTCTTCCAATTTTCAGATTCTATATGACTTTGTGTTAATGTTCTTTATTATCTTTTTTTGGTAAATTTCATAGGTCTGAGTATTATTTATTTTGAAAACATATAGGGCAATTTTTTTGCCTTGTTCTTTCTTCAAATGAATTATAATTAGTATTTGTATATATCCATAATAGAAATCATACCATTTATGGGAAGATCTATATTCGTGAGTACTGTTACAAGGAGATAATTGACCTATCATATTTTAATATTAATTTTATTTCTCAGTTTTCTAAGCCGGGAACAAAATCTTTAATTTTCACACTACAGTTTAATAATAATATGAAAATAAAATAATTGAATAATAACATTTATGAATTTCATTCTTGACGATATGAGACATATTTGAAATTGTTTGATTGATTTTGTGATTAATGGTGCAATCAAATAAATAATTTCCAATCATGATCTGATTGGTGTGAATGATGGTCAGAGTGCAGGAAAAAGGCAAGAGACTTGATTAATAATCACATTTCATTTTTATCAATAATAATGGTGTGATTGAATTTCATTCAGAAACGATTGGACGATCCAAGATTAGATTCACTAGATAAGATAAGGGAAAAGCAAATAAATAAATAATAATAAAGTACATGATCGCGTTTCAACGAATTTTTTAAGTTTTATATGTGAAGCAAAAAAATTTAAAATTCGTAACGCGAATTTAATTATAATTCGTTGAAACTGTGATAATATTATGAACAAATATAGTTAATGCTCAAATATATTATTCGTAAAATTACTAATAGTGTTGACTGACACATTAAAATTGGTTTAGAAATGGCAAAATAATGATACATCGATAAGTCGCGGACCCCTATGACCGACTTATCGAGTTTCACGCGATTTTTTAAATTTAAAATTTTTTTTTAAAATATTTATTTATTTATCTTTATCTCAAACATTAAAAGGTTGCGAAATTAACATTGTACATTTTGTATATATTTCTGAACATAATAAAATTTAATAGGAATCCAAATGTATTCTTCACACGATATAATCAATGATATAAGTGATGATATAAAAATTAGATAAAAAATATAGATGTATTGTTTGCAATTAGACAAGAATGTTCTCTAAATTATTGAATGATACAATCAATGATGAGATAGTAAAATATTAATGCATTATTCATGATAAATAATCAAATTATTAAAATGAAAAAAGTTCTCTTTTTAAAATTACTCAAGAAAAAATGGTAAAGAAAGGATATGTGATTATGCATTATAACTGATCGAAGTAATAAAATATAAATGTAGTTCACAAGTGAGAATGATTTCTTCCTTCTAAATTATAAAAAATGAACGACAAAGATACTTCTTTAGACCAAAACCGACTTATCAAGTGACTGACTTATCGAGTTTACATAACGAATTTGAAACGCGATAAGTAATTTTTGGTATAATAGTAACAAGTGTCCCAATAGATTCTTTGAAACGAATTTCCAAAAAAAAAAAATTTCAAACGATCATAATCATACTATATTAATATTAAGTTTTGTCATACCTTACTCATGAGTGCCACGAGTACACATGCAAGTCACATATGAGTACTTGCAAGTAATCACTCACTATATGTTAGTTGTAGTACAAATGTTCATATCCTTATCGGTATGAACTCGTCGGTTAATCATCAGATCATAATTCTGAATCTGAAATTTTTAAAAAGTATTATTTTCAAATGGCTTCTTTGTTCTTTCTTTCAACAATTTTAAAAAATAATATTCCAAAGGTATTATATATGCTATGAATAATAATGATTATCCTGATTATAATAATAATTTTTTATTTTCAACAGTTTAATAACAATCTCGCATCAAAAAAAACTTTGAATATTATTACTGGTAGTAAGGTAACAATTGTTTCTTCATTTCCTTCCTCTTGTCTTTCTTGCCTATTCGTCAATTCTTCAAGTGTTCATAGTGTTCATAATATTCATGTATTTCATAAATATCAAAATATTTAACGTTACACTAAAAAAATTTCAATAATATTTAAAACAAATCTAACACTTTTTTTTTTTAAAAAAAAAAAAGAATTCATTTACTCCATTTTCAAATTTTACTCAAAAAAAAATGTCTCAATACAGAACTCGGTCTGTTAACGTACCCAATACTTTAGAGCATCGTATTTATATTGGTTAGAATTTTATTCTTATTATTATATTTATTGATAATTTCAATTATAATTTTAATAATTATGTTATGTGATATTGTGATATTTATTAGAGGATATTAATAACGGCGTTGTAGTTTCACCTTTCCATGATATTCCTTTGTTTGCAAATGAAAATAAAACTCTCTTGAATTTCATTGTGGAAATCCCAAGATGGTCAAATGCAAAAATGGAGGTATAACATAATCTTAATATATATATATATATATTAATAAATTAATTAGTCAACTAATTTTTAATTTTATTTTTCAACTAAATAATCGATTAGATTTCTAAGGATGAACCTTTTAATCCAATAAAACAAGATGTTAAAAAAGGAAAACTTCGCTATGTTCGTAATTGTTTTCCACATCACGGTTACATCTGGAATTATGGGGCATTTCCTCAAGTAAGTTTAAATAGAAATGGTTTATAAATTAAAATAATATATGTGTAAAGTTCTTTTTTTTTCAATCATTTTATCATCAAAAGAAAAAAAATAATAACAAATATTATTTTAGACGTGGGAAGACCCATCTCAAACTCACCCTGAAACTAAGGCCAGAGGTGATAATGATCCATTAGATGTTTGTGAAATTGGCGAACAAGTTGGATATACTGGTCAAGTTAAACAAGTCAAAGTGCTTGGAATTATGGCACTTTTAGATGAAGGTATTTTAATTTTGTTAAATTTGTTATTATGAAATGTTTTCAGAAATAAATTTTTTTTAAAAAAAACAATGAATTAAATAGGTGAAACTGATTGGAAAATTATTGTAATTGATGTTAATGATCCATTGGCTCCCAAGTTAAATGGTAACTTATAAATTATATTGGTGATGATCATAATAATTAATATATACAATATTAAATGTATTTACATTTACGTATGCATATATATAATAATTAGATATCGAAGATGTTGAAAAACATTTGCCTGGATTACTTCGTGCCAGTAATGAATGGTTCCGTATTTATAAAATTCCTGATGGTAAACCAGAAAATCAATTTGCTTTTAGTGGTGAAGCTAAAAATAAGGTATTTATATTTATATGCTCGTGTATATTTTATCAAGTCGACGATTTTTATTTTCCTTTTTCCTTACTTGCGTTTTTATATAAATTAATAAATATAGAAATATGCTACCGAAATCATTCATGAAACTCATGAGGCTTGGCGTAAATTAATTTCTGGTCAAACTCCAAATAGAACTGATAAATATAATATTAGCACGTAAGTATGATGTTATATTATCACGTGAAGTAATTAAACGAGGCGCAATAATGATATGATATTTATTTAATTTATTTTTTTAGTGCCAATATAGCAGTATTTGGAACTCCCGGTCATGTATCAGTTGATGATCCTTTATTCCAATCTATTCCTCATGAATCACACACAGAACCTGCACCAGTTGATGCTTCGAGTAAGTCTTCCTTTTTCCTCAAATCAAATATATTTAATGATTAGTTTCGATATTCATATTCTAACTTATTATTAATATTATTATTATTATTTAGTTCATAAATGGTTCTTTATATCTGGTACATCTAATCTATAATAATATAAACAATATAATAATATAATAATATAATAATATAATAATATAATAATATAAATAATCGTCATAAATTTTAATAATTATTATTATTCATGACGTTCTTGTATTAAAAAAAAAAAAAAGATTTAAAAGATTTAAAATATATTTATTCGCGAATAAATTTGTCTTTATAATTAATATTTTTTTTTTAATCAAAATAAATACAAGTATTTAATTTATCAGTTATAAAAGATCAACTTATATATTCTTAGATGGTGACGATTCTTTCTGTTTGGTGTTTCAAAAGCTTTAATAATTTGTTAATTACTTTTTATATTTCTTAAGGAAATGAACAGGAAAGCAACGGAAAATCAACAAATGATGTCTGGTATTTTCAAGAGGGCGGTCGGGACATTAAATCTGACACAGAATTAATCGTCTTTTGTTAGAATAATTATTTGGTACATTGAAAAAAAAAGTGCAGACGCTATGAAAATGTAAAGATATCCAAGAATTATCAATGGAAATGATAAAGGTAAATGTATATATTTTCCTTTTTGCATTTTTTTTTTTATTCACTGGCCTTTTGTTTTAAAGAAGCAAATTAATTTTATTTTCATGAGAATAATGTAATCCATAGAGACATCAAACCTGATAACATCATGTTCATGGACTCTAAAAGTTAATGAGATTATATAAAGAGTGGTGGCGTCCTTTTCTTAACCCGGGCCAATAAAAATCTACGGCTTGCATTCTTTTTATTTAGAAAAAAGACGCGCGTAAATCAATTATCATTGATAATTAATTAATCGGATATTAATCAGGGTTGCTTGATTAAAGTATACTTTACATATGACTAATAATTTGTTCTACATTAGGACTGCCTGATGTTAATAAATCATTATTAATCATCATCACTTAATAATATATATTAAAATTTTATGAATAAAGTTTATTACAAAACAAAAAAAAGAAAATTAATAAATTAATTAAAAAATAAATCGGCAAATATTCACATGAAAAAAAAAGAGAAGAAAAGTATATGTGAATGATGCATGGAATTGTTTGTGAGTCTGAGTGAATGAAATTAATAATAAATTTCAAAAGAAATAAAATCTATTTTATAAAAAAATTTTGAATTATAAATCGAGAAAAAAAAATAATTAATAAATATTTATTTTTTTAAATAAAATGTATCGTATAATTTTTCTTTAACTTAAAATAACATTAATATCGTGACAAAAAAATTCATTCATTAATTAATTATATATATATAAGAAAAATTTTTTTTTTGAAATGTTCAAGTCTAAAATTTTCCAATTAAAACCTTTTTTTTCCAAATAAATAGTAAAAAATAATTTATATTACAGATTTTTCAGTCCTTTTTTTTTGCAATTTTTATTTTCTTTTAATTACTCCAACATTAAATTGTGGTGCAGGCTGTACTGATTGTGGTGGTTTAACACGGAATTCGGTTGAAATAATTATATGGCTAATTTATTTTAAAGAAAAAAATCCATTAATTAATAAGTAAATCTGAAATCTTTGACAAATAATAATAATGATAAAATAAACCTACTCGGATGGAAAATGCGCATTTGGGAATCCAACAATTTTTGATATATATTCTTCATCAACTCCACCTAATAGTTTTGTGACATTTAATGTATTTGTACTATACCAGATATAATCTATCACTCCGGTAAATGTGGGCGTGAAGTTGGTAAAGGGCAATTCCTCGATGTTAGAGTAAGCGGATTTAAGTGGATATTTATGAGACAGGCCATCTGATGTCAAAGAGCCGTATATATGATTACCGAAATCAGTGTGGTCTTGCCCTATACTACCTCTAGACAAAAATTCGTAAACACCAGAATCAGGAGTTGAATTAAAATCACCACAAATAATAGTTGATATTTTATGTGGTGATGGCCAATTTGAGTTGCTATTATACATATTAAACCATTTTTGACAAAGTTTGTCTAATTCATCCATTAGCATTGCAACTTGTACTAATTTTACATCCGCAAACAAAGGGTCCCAATGAATATGACAATTTCCCACAATAATGAGATCATGTGTTTCCTTATTTTCAAGTAATGTCACAATTGCAATATTATCTTTGGTTATGACACGATTGATCATATCTTCTGTTTTTTTGTCTGCTCTTTGTAATGCAACTTGATTAAATTCAATTAATTGTTTATCAATTAGTTGAAACCTAAATAAATAATATTACATATGAAATTAATAAATATTTTTTGGAAAACCCTTAATTTTTAAAATAACAACAACGTTAATAAAAATTGGATACTTTGAAGCTTTAAAAAATGTTGCACATCCATCGACAGATTTTCTTTCTGAATCTGACATGGTTTTTGCGCGAGACTTTGGCCAATATACGCTGTCATAACCTCCAAGTTTAAAAAACGAATCTCTAAAATACTCTTCATATTGTGATGTATCAACTTCCTGTAAATTTTATCATTTATTAATACTTTATATTTATTTATTTTAAACAAGGCCATATTCTCAACACCTTAAAATTTTATTGATAATGTTTATGATGATAATAATATGCGATATACCTGAAAGCATATAATGTCTGAATCATAAGTCATAACCTCTTGGATTATTAATTCTTTTCGATAATCCCAGTCAAGTGCCCATGAAGGTGTATATCCATATGTTTGTGTAGTAGCATACTTCCTTGCTAAAATATTATAACAGATAAGCGTGAAGATGTCACCTAATTATTGAAATCGATAAAAAAATACAAAAAAAAAATATTATTGTTGTTATTATCGTTAAAATTAATATCATGTGAAAAATAAGTCTAATATAAAAATTCAATTTGTGTCGCGTTAGCACATACCACGATCTCTTCCAGTATTTTCGCTTTCAATCCTTATCCATTCACGTTTCATTGGTCGTGGTGGCACTATCATTAAAAACAAGCAATTAATAATTAATGATCAATGATCGATCGATCAGTAATTAATGCGTAGATACCTTGACAGTTATCTCTCAAAAACGATATCACAGAAGATGTTCCTTCCTTCTGTAATAAGTTTTTGATAGTATCGTTAATTGGATTACCCTCTAATCCAAGGATTTCTAACTGATAAAGTGTTCCCAATTCAAACGGTAATGTGACAATCATATTATCAAACAACAATAAATTTTTGAGGCTTGTCAGCATTCCTAATTCAGGTGGTAAAATAGCCAATTTGTTACCAGAAATATCCAATAGAATAAGATTTTTTAATTTACCAATCTCTGGAGATATATGTGTTAAATCGTTATAACCTATGTACAATGTGGTCAGAAAATTATACTGAAAAAGCTCTCTACTAATATTTTTAAGCCTCACGCCACCTAAATCAATTGTTGTCCACTGTTGAAAAGGCTGATCACTTTTATTGTTATGATTAATATTAGTAGTGGTAGTAATAATAGTAGTATTAGTATCACCATTTATGTCTCTTTTTGTCAGAAATCCATTTATTGGTGGTTTATTTGGATTATTTGGATCTGTTATTGCTATTGCAGAACTTCCTATATTATTATTGTTCCTAGCAGCCACCGCAGCTTTCCTTGCATGATGATGAGGCGAAGACGACCTTCGTGATAGTTGAGCGTAGTTAAGCTGTTGTTGCCAATGGGCTGAGGTTATGCTTAGAGGATTAAGAACAGTTGTAGAAAGTGGAATGTTCATTTGTGGCATAAAAGCTAAAGTAGATTGTGAAGATAGAGACTGTCCTGGTTGAACTGTATGTTGATTGTATAAAGGGGGTGGTGGACCAAAAACATGATTTAAAGGTTGTTGTATTTTTGGCGGTAATTTTGGTTGAAAGTTGAATAGCTGTGAATTGTTATAAACTTGTTGGACGCCATGGTTCAGTGAATAGCCTGGATTTGGTGGTGTTTGGCCTGTGGATATTGTTGGTGAAGGTGAGCGGGTAGGTGAATGAGATGGAGAAACTGATCCGTTATTAGAAGTGTGTGGTGGTTGTTGATAAATTAATTGATGAGTAGTAGTAGTAAAAGGGTTCATTTTTTTTCAATGTGTCTTTTCCTGAAATCAATGAGACAAATGATGTTAAAATTGTACAACTTGAAATTGATTGGATGTGTGTGTTTTAATAAAGTTTGAAAACGCATTTAGAAGGAAAAAAAAATGCTAATAACAGATGCTAGATTATAATACTGCAATAAAGTGATTTAATTAGTTATAGCAGTTAATTGATGACGATGGATCACAAGTGAATGAGTCTAAATGTGGGCATGCTTTTACATTAACAGTTTTTAATTTTCTGCTTTGCAGAGAATAAATACAATTTTGGAATTTCTGTCTGACCTATTTCACTTTAATGAAGAATTTTGCGAAATAAATCTTCAAATCCTTGCTTACCTTTTACTCCAATAGGTTCTTTCAACTCACGACAACGAATGAATTGCAAAGCCAATTTTTAAAAGCAAAACTCTGTATAAAATTGCGAAGCTTGCACGAAACTTTATATTTATGTTATACATTAAGGCTATTTAATCGTGTAATTTCAAGTTGAGTTTGTTAATAAAGAAAGTTAACCTAAACAGATAGTTTGAAGTCATGTACATGTTGTAAGTTCCGTAGGTAAAGTTACGAATTCTGCCCATGTGCAATATGGTTTTGTCACATCAAGGAAAACAAAACAAGCAGGCTTTAAGCTGTACTTTAGGAATGCAAAGGTGTACTAATGATGTCTCATTATTATATAATAATGGAAATGAGTACACAGAATATTGTTATCTTTCAGTTATAGATTCTACACACATACAAACAATTGCAGCAACAAATACTTGGTGTCAGGTTATCCATGCAGCTTTACGTTATCTATAAGATAATGCTTGTTTCATATATTTGCAAGGTAATGTAATATAATCTATTGACTAAAATTTTTTTCTAACAGGGGCTTTGCAAAAATACGTTCAATAAAATATTCAAGATAGGTGAATTCTTACTTATCCAACAACTGGGGACAAAGTTAAATTGGGTAAATACTATTTAATTTATGGCTAGGGATTGAGGAGGCTGTTCACTCACTCATTCGTCCAAGCTCAACATCAAGTGAAGATCCTGTAGAAGCTTGGGCCATATTATAAAATAGAGAAGTATTATTTTATTTTATTGTTGTTCAATGAATGGCCATACTTTATAATTATCTTTCCTAGTCAGGATCTTATACCTCAAAATATATGTTTTGGTGACAATTATGTATAACATTTGAATGATAAACCAGTTATCTCCCCAAAGAATATGGACTCAATTAATTACCAACAAGTCAACATTTACTTGTGGCGTATTTGTTTTTGTCTTGCTGGAGATGTATTTGACAAATGTTAGTAATAAGTAATCAATATATTTAAGGTTTATCATCACTTTCTTTTTATATCATACTTTGTATTATTTTTTGAGTATTTTTATTAAAAAACCTTAAAATAGAAATGTATTGACGTATTGATGATAAATGCACATGTATATAATTTTTTACAAGAATTAACGTTTAGATCGAAAATAAATTATTTATTATACAAAAAAAATCATCAAAAAAATTCCAGGTCAAACAAATTACAACTATCTTATTGATCCAAAAGATAACCACAGGAAATTCAGTTCAAGAATTTGAGGATGGGAACGGTATAGTCAGTTATCCAGAAGTTACGGATATGATGTTTTATATCAATATAGTAAATTGTATTTGAACGATGAGAATATTCTTAAAATATAGTTATATTTATTTGTATGCAATATAATTAGCCGCAGGTATCAGTGTTGATGTTAATGTTTCAAAACGCTTTTGTTCTTACACGTAAGACACGAGGCCTAATAAAGTTTCAAGCGATAATTTTTGTGTGTGTCTAGTTCAAAGTTGGACCATGATTCACAGTGATTATGATTGTTACATGTCAGAGTTTGAATATTGGTTAAGTCGTGGTCATGTGATCCTCATTTGATGTTTCTATCAAGCAAGATACCTAACAATACAGAAGGTAAGATTGTATGAAACGTAACAGTTTTTCGATCTAATTAAGTTTATTAACGACCAGCATTATCATTCAGGTGTCGAATCAGCCGAACGAATACTAATGAAATGCCTCCATCTACAACTTCTGGAACTACAGAAGATATACAATAGTTTGAACTTGGAGGAGCGGAAGATTTATAATCTATTGAATAACAATGGTAAAACCAAATATTTGAATGCAATCATTAAAAGGCCAAGAATGAACGTAAGAAAGGGGATGCGTTTGCTTAGAAGACATATTTGCCATCAAGACTTTTTCACTAAAATTGCGTTAGTTCGTTTGATATTTTTCCTTCCATCAAAATAGAATTCTACACCAATTTAATTATTGATGCACTCGTTTTGTTTGTCGACATTAGAATTGATGTAGCTAGCAAAGTATTTAAAGATGATACAATTAAAACATCATATTAATTTGAATTGGGTGGCTATGGAACCCAAGCTGTTGCTGTGCTAATGCCATTATTAAGAGGAAATTATTTTAATATGATTATTATCACAGTACGTTTGCTTTACTTACAACATACCGTGATTGTGTCCCGGATAAATATTGGAACGTTTTCAGTAAATTTGTTGAATCATATTCATATGAAGATATAGCAATTAATATTTTATTATAAAGAACACAATATTAACGATTGCTGAACACATAATTTTCAGCCAAATGCAACGTATCCTCTCTCGGTCTAGTTAATATTCTTAATTCTCTCACTCTATAATATTCAATGAATGCGATTCCAAATGTAAATTTCAGTTAAGTCAGTTTTCTAGTTATCTTTCATCCGTACACGAAAGCATTGTTTTTAAATGATTATTAAAATATAACAATGAGTTTCTTATTCAATATATTAGATTTCAGTAAATCACTAGATTTATTTGAAGACTTTTTAAAATGACTTTTGTAATTTTATAGGTAAAAAAGAATGAGGGTTTTATTGAGATAAGAAGTTTATAAATTAAAAAAAAACACAACCGGAAGAATATCAAGAAATGCTCATACAAGATTTAAAACATCACTCAACCCAACAACCAATGTTCCTTCCTGCTGTTGAAGAAATCATCAAAGTCATCTATGACTCTTTTGTTTCTTTGTCTGAAAATAATTCCAATACTAATAATGATTTACTATTAGGTCCTGGAGAATCAAAAAAAGAAGAACCACTACTCTCGAAGAAAAGGCTATAATACTTGTTCCTCTTGTCTCAATTGATGATAAATCAACAGGCACGCAAATAGACGAAATAAAGAATTATTATCATAGGAATAAAGAAATAAAGGAAAAGTAAACAGAATATTTTTTATATTTAATAAAAATACTTTGGTTCCAAGTAAACTTTTGTGGATAATTAAATTTTCTATCTAACACGTATTTCAAAACTTCTTGATGATGTTATATAATGAGTTTGACATGGTAAAAGATATATCATTAGAATCCTGGATTATATAATGCACATATGGGATAGTTACTGTGCCGAAAGTAGTAGATTCCAAGTAGCACCGCAGGCAATTGCATGATCTAAAGTAAGCGAACATGTTCGCTTTTTCATTAGAAACATTAGACAAGTCCAGTTACTAGGCTAGTTAAGTGATATCATAACAGTGCTGGTTAAATTACACCATAATTACGCATTTTTATCAAATACCTTATGAGGATGAAATGGAATTCCTGCAGCTAGCAATAGTGACCACATTTAACAATTATATTGTACAAAGTATTGAAAATTATTATCATACGTATGATTGATTCTAAAAAAAAAGTTGATTCTGAGATATCCTGGTGCTAAAATATTCATGATACGATCAAATCCGAAAATGTCTTTTTGAAAAAATATTCTTCTCTTTACCCACAAATCTCGATTTACAAAAGCTCAATTCTTGACCAAAACGATTAATCCCTAACAAATAAATAAATAGAAAATAGAAAACTAAAAAAGTTAGTACGTAAAGCAATTATTTTTTCTTTTTAGCAATCTCCCCCTTGCTTTTTTTTATTCACGTGATATTGAAACTAATCACCAATAAAATTGAAGTATTTTAAAATTACTGTGTTTATTTACAATTTTTTCTTTGAAGCATCTTTTTTTTTCTTCAATATAAAAAATTCATAATAACTATTAATATTATAGTCGTAATATTAATATTATATAAATATAACTTAAAGAGGTAAAAGTTTATGTTTTTATTTGTTTGCTTTGGTAATATAATATATTTCAATCAATATCATTGAAATTTATTATTTGCTCTTTTTTATCACAAAATCAGTGTTCAATACACAAATTCTTTGAAGATATTTAAGCAAATTAGATATCTTGGATTTAATTAAATTATTTAATTAAATAGATGTATAAGAAAAAAATGACAAATAAATCTACAGAAGAATTAGAAAATGAATTTGTTGATGAAATTATAAATTATAATGGCGAAGTAGAACCTAATGCTGCTGATGGTGACACCGAACAAAATGGGACAAATTCATCAGATCAAAGAAAAGATAATTCCTTAACTTCAGGAGATAATAAAGTAGAAAATAAAGAGCATGAAGAACCTTCTGAAATTGAAGGTACTGAAGTGATTAAAGAGGAAGAGGAGGAAGAGGAGGAAGAGGAAGAGGAGGAAGAAGAAGAATATGAAGTTGAGGAAGTTATTAGTCATAAAAAATATAAAGTATCCGATCTTTTTTTAAAAAATTGAAATGATATTTTTTTTTAAAAATAATCTCAAGTTGATAATTTTATAAAATCTTATAATTTTAGGGCAAAACAAAGTATCTTATCAAATGGAAAGGTATTACTTATTAATAATAATATAATTATTTTAATAGAAAAAAGAAGACTATAATATCTTGATTTTTATATAATATATATATATTAATTTAAATATCTTTATATGTTATAGGTTATTCTGAAGATGAGGCAACTTGGGAAAACGAAGACAATGTGTAACTATTATTCAAAAATAATTAAAATAATTATGTTAAAGCTTTGTTATCATGCAATGAATCTCATAGTAAAACCTATTCAAACATATTTATATATACACATACATACATTAAAGCTTTGCTGAAGCTCTTGTAAAAGAATATTGGGATAAACTCCAAGATCCATCAAAGACTTCTAAAAGTGCACAAAGCTCAGCAAGTTCTAAAACTACAGCAGCAGCCACAAGTTCTAAGAGGACAGTAGCAGCTGCAAGCTCCAAGAGTTCAACAGTCACAGCCCCAAAAGGTAAAAAAAGACTATCCACATCATCTCCTTCTGCCAAACAGGAAACTAAAAGCCAACGAAGTCCCAAAAAAGCAAAAACAACTAAAACTATAATAAAAGAGAGTCTTGATGATGATGATTCTGAATGCTGGGAGGAAGAAATTGTTGCAGTTGAAACCGTCACTCGTGATGAAAAAACTGGAGAATTATTGGTTTATTTAAGATGGTAAATTAATAATAATATTAATGACTATTGTTGATCTATGCTATCATAGTTGGTATTAAGAATAATATAATCTACTTTAAATATTAATATTAATTAGGGCTGATGGTAGAACTTCAAGAAATCCAGCTAAAGAAGCAAATATGAAATGTCCTCAAAAGGTAAAATTGATTATTTATAAGGATTTAAGGAATATTAAATGAATCATGAAACTTTAATAAAAATTTTTCCATGTAGATGATTAAATTTTATGAACAACGTTTGACCTTTGCTCCCCCTTCCATTCACAGAAGTTAAATAACAACAACCATAATAATTATAATTTAAATTATAATTAATTATATTAAAAAAGGGTCTTTGATTTGAACATTTTAAAATCATATGAAATTATGGAGTAGTCGTATCTTTCTCTCACACATTCTATTGTAATTATTATTGTTGCTGATTCTTAACAACAAAAATTATTACTATTATTATGATGTTGTTATCATTTCTTCATTTTATTCTTCGAATTAGATTTAATCATTCTTCTTAGGGGTAAATATTATATAATCAGTCTAGAATTATACTATTATATATATATATTTTCTTTTTTTTTTTCTTCATTCATTCATTATCGTGCACTTTCGTTTTTATTTTCTTATTTTTTATTTTTATTTTTTTTAAATATTAACTACTCCATATTTACTTAATTAATGAATAAAGTTATAAGCGAAAAATCAATTAAATTAGCAAGTTGAATTTAGAAATGAGATGTCATAAAAATGCCATGTCAAATTTTAAATAATTAAAAAAACACCTTGAATAGCTAGAATATCATAATAAAACTACATCACAAAATTTCTTTACATCCATGAAGATCAATCTTCTGGTAAAAAGAACTAACCCATTTTGTTTAATTGTAAATCATATAATAATATTGATATAAAGATCGATTGATGAGTAACCAAAATTACCAAAGCACCAAAATTTTTTTTTATTTCTGTTGATACCAAATTTGAAATCATACATGCAATAATAATGATGATGATGTGATATATTGAACAAAAAACAATGTATATGTAAATATATGTATAATATATAATAAAATATGTAAATATATAATGTCCCAACCAATTAGATAATAACAACAACAACAATAAATATATAATTGATTGAAAAAAATTAACAATAATTGTTCATTTGATAATAAATTTCATAAATTTGAAACTACAACTGCACAGGATTACCAAGGCTTGGAAATGCTCTTTGATCATCAATATTAACGTATTTATTACGGCTGCCACCGCCATCTCCACCACGACGACGATTATTATGATCATCATAACTTCTCTCGCCGCCACCGCCGCCTCGACGATTATCATAACTTCTGTCGCCGCCACCACCACCACCACCTCGACGATTATCACGATTATCATAATTTCTTTCGCCGCCGCCACCACCACCACCACCTCTTCCACCACCACGACCACGACCACCTCCTCCGCGTTGAAAACCTCCAGGTTTATCAAAAGTTGGTTTAATTTCCAAATAATTTTTTGACTTTTTATTCTTACTCTTGGTTTTAAAAGATTGTTCCTATTATTATTAAATTTTTTTTTTAAAGAATAAATATCCGGGTTAAAAATTATTTTGATCATATAAAATCATACATATAAAAAATATTCCACCTTTCCAGAGAATAAAATATCCTCTTCTTCTTTCTTTTCAAGAGGTACAGCATCTTTCCATTGACTATCATCAACACCTTCGTTTGGTTTTCTTGCTTCAGGAAGTGAAATGTCAAGAGTCTTTTGAGCTTTTTCAGATAAATATTCTTCTAGTGTTTTAACAATTTCTTCAGGTTCGATAGGTTTAGCAGCAGCCTCGTCGTCACCGATATTTTCACCTTTCGCATCATCAGCTTCACCAGTACTTTCTTTAATTTCCCACGGTTGATCTTCTACTTTACCTGAACCACTTTCATCATTTGCTCCCCAATTATTTGTTTGTTCTTGAGATTCAGCGTTACCACTATTCCAAGCGTTACTATCATCAGCAGTATTGCCATTATTACCAGATTCCCAATTAGAAGAAAATCCATTGTTATTGACATTATTATCGATTTGGACATTGTTATTTGTTTTATTTTTTTTATCTTCCCAATCAGCATTATTGGACCCCCAGCCTTGATTTTCTTTTTTTTCACTATCACTATATAATTAAATATTCATGATGATGTTGGTTAGATATATAAGCATACGAAATATATAGATCGAAATATATTTATATTGCATACTATCTTCCAGAAGCACTATGTCTATCATATTCACGACCACCTCTTCCTCCTCCATCACGACGACCACCTCTGCCCCTTTCACCAGGGCGGGCACCACGCGAACTTCTTGATGGGTAATCTCTGTTACTATTATAATTATAATTATTGGTATCATTTTCTTCATGACGACCAGGAAGAAGACGAGGTCCTACATTAAGATCACGAGGCCCTTTTTTTAATGAAGTTTTTTTTAATAGTAATAAATATAACAAATTTTTTTATATATATTGAATTCATTTATTCCATAAATCAAATATCAATATATATTAATTATATACATGCACAAGTATTTACCCGATCTATTATCATCATTTCCTCTAGGAGCACTATTTTTAAAACCTCCTCGTTGAGGATAATCATGTTTAATTCTTGCTTCTTTTTTACTTGCACGAGACCTGTCAATCTGTTTTTGAACTAACACAGTTTCATTTTGAGGGGTTGTTGCAGTTTCACTGGTTTTTTCAGCTTTCTCGGCATCTTCGTCCTCACCAAGAAGAGCAAACAAATTCTGACTTATTAGACTTGCCATAACTATAATTTGATGGATAGGTGGATGGATACACAAGGTGACAATCTTAAACTTGGATTGTCGCGCCTTGAATCCTTTCAAAAAAATTAATTCTTTTTTTTTGTTAAAAAAAAAAGTAATTATTTGCCAATTTTTTTTTACACAAAAAAAAATCTCAAGATTTGAATCACTAATTTGTCACGCACATCAATTTGTCACATTATTATAAATATATTTTTACGTAATGTAAGATTAAAAATGTTTTGAATTTTCAAAAAAGTTCTCATCAAAACGAAACTATTTACCATCATTATTATAATGACAATTCAAAAATTTTTTTTTATTTATAAGGCTTTATTGAAGACACTTGCTCTTAATTAATGATAACAAAAATTACCCATATGTTTGGAAAACAGCTGTATAACTTTCTCGGAAGATACAATTTAGGGAGCCACCACTTTGAAAGATATAGTAAATTAAATTTACTTTAAAAAAATGAATTTTGTCTATTTTTGATATGGATTGTTCCAAATTTTCCCAATTCCAATATTCTATATATACGTCATGCAATATCCATCCATTTATAAATTTACTAGCATATCTACGCCTTCTTTTATAAACCTTTAATAGAAAGATCAGGAAATAGTCTTTTTGAAGTTCTTTTTTTTTTGTATAACCGTAGTTTCACTAACTTGATTCAGTTTAGTTGAATTCTGCTATACTGTCTGTCGTAATTTTTCCCTTGAAATTATAGATAATTATTATTATATGCTGGCTGTCAAAAAAAGATCCATGTAATTAATTGGATAATTGGAAGAATCCAAGACGATTAATATTCTGATTTAAAAGATACAGACATGACATCGATCAAATCAAAGTTGTCATATTTTAACGATAAAAGTATTTTTAATAATAATATAAAAGAAAAGGCATAAAGAAAAACAATGTTGAAGTTTTAAAAATTGTAACTTGACACAACAGACAAGGAAATTGAAAAATGATAGCCTCTTGTTTTATGGAATCATTGACTGTCACGGAACTATCGGGTTTAAACACCCTAGTATATTAATGAAAGTTCAACTTTATCTATTGACCAATCAATCGACCAATAATACTTGTATGTGGATGGTAGCGCATTTAGAATTCCTAAAATATAAACTTCGATTTTGGTAGCCTGCTCATCCGAGCGGCCAGAGGGACTTTTTTTTTCAAAATTCCAAATGCTACAAAATTTATCAAGACTTAGAACCAGATGAAATAGTGGCATATGATTATTTGTTTCATTTATTGCTAATTCTAAAGTTTATCTTTATGAATCAGCAACATCAACAACTCTACTATCTACACCACCACATTTATCAAACCAAATTGACACAATGAATTTGTAACATTGATTCCAGATGATAATTTTCTCTTGATGCTTCACCTATTGGTCATGTTTTAGAATTTACAAACACAAGAAAATCAAAAGGTGATTTATGTTCCAATTTGGGAATTATTAATACTAATACTAATGAAAATGAAGACGGAAATATTAACGGTACTACCATTACAGTTCATTCTACTTATGACGGGCCTTTCTATAATGAATACCAAGTAAAAATACATATAGGACTAGAGAGAATGAATTATAATTAATTGTATTAACAGAATTTTCTGGAAAACTTGATTTGAATTAATAATATTAAATGTAAAATCATAATGGATTAAAAAAATAAAATAGAAATAATAAATAAATCTTTACTAATATTAATATATACTATATATATATATATATATATATATATATATCAATCTAGATTATTTTTAAATTGACATCTCGTTCAAGTTTTCCTTCCTTCCTTCCTTCTTTTTTTCAATAACACTTAAAAGATATTTTATCATATATTTATTATCATCGCATCTATAAATTGTTTGTTAAATAACAATCAGTTTTTCAATAATTGTTATCAATAAAGAAACAAATATATATATATATATATATAACTTACACTTTTGCTAAATCTTCTTGAAATGTTCCAACTGATTTTTGCAATAGTCTTAAAACACTAGAGTATTCATTGGAATGTTGTCTCAAATATTTTCCATGAATAGTTAATATTTTAGTGACCCAACGTAAATGAAATTCTATATGAGGTGATTCTTCCATATGAGTAGCAATAAATTTAATCAATTTGTCAATATATTTTTCTGATAAATCTTTAACAATAAATTCAATGCTATCAGGTGGGACACTCTCATAAACTTGATGAATTATGTACAACTCATTCAATCGAAAAGCCATCACAAGCGCCTTCAAATACTCTTTTGATTTTAATGTTTCCAATACTGAAAAAGGTGTAATATCTATTTCAAGATCAAATGGATCAAACAATAATGTTTCATCTAATGAATATATCAGTAGACCTTCAGTCGTTGCTGCTGCCCATGTTCTACCTGTTGGTGAAAATTTTATGGATTTGGAACGAATCTCAGGTAGAGTTTTTCGAGCTGATAAGTCACCTTTTTGGGTACCTGGTAAACTCACATCTAACCTGTCCTCCAAATCACTTAAATTGCCTGTCTCGTCAATCAAATTTAAAGGTCCTGCCTCTGTCATATTTTTGCTGTTAAGAAATTCTTGTATACCATCTAATGATAAATTGTGTGAAATCTGAAATTTTCGTAATAACAGTTGGCCTTTTACATCGTATAAACAAATATATTTACTATTTCCACCTGCAATAATGCATGATCCATCTGCTGTATAACACATACTATTAAAAGATTTCCCTGAAGAAGAGTTTGCTGCTGTAACCCGATCTTCAGCTTTTCTACCCCCCGAAATATCCTTACGACCTTCTATAGTTCCAGTTGGATTTCCATTCTCTACATCCCAGAAAGTAATCTGTCCATCCAATGTAGAAACTGCCAATTGTTTCCCGTCTGGACTAAATGCTATTGCTAACACATCTGAACTATTTTTAAAAGTTTCCACATTTTTACTACGTCCAAACACATCCCAGACCTTTACACTGGCATCCCACGAACCAGAGGCTAATGTTACACCAGATGGATTGAATGTCAAACTACTTATAGGTCCTTCATGACCTGCTAAAATATCCAACAATTTACCAGTTTGAACTGACCATACAAAAATTTCAAACGAATCCATAGATCCTGCACAAACAATTTCTCCGCTTGGATCAACTGTCAATGCAGTAAATTGAACAGGAGATGGTGTGGTAAAAGTTCTAAAATTCCTATATCGAATCAAATCATACGCTCGAACCGTCCCATCCAATGATGCTGAAAACAAAATTTGACCATTTTTTGCAAATTCAACTACGCTTACTCCAGAAGTATGATCAGAAAATGTCACATAACAAAATCCTGATGTTGTATTCCACACTTTAACTTTACCATCATCACCGCCAGTTACTATATTTTGTCCATCGGACGAGTATGATAATGTATTCATATCATAGAAATGTCCTTGTTGTTTTAACACATATGACTCAGATTGCCATTCCCATACTAAAAGTTGGCCCATTTTCGAAGATCCAAATGCCAACCATTCACAGGTTGGATTGATTGCAATGGAATTTATTTTTTTTTGAGAGATGCTTAGTGTATGAATATTGTTAAAATCCGGCATTTCCCAAATTCCAAAAATTCCTGATAAAAACCCAACAACCAATAAACTTGATTTTTTATGATAAGCAGAACATGCGACTTTTGTATTGGATTGATTGAAATAATGACGTGATGAGATCATCCATCTTTTCTTTTGATCATCTGCATCTGCATCCACATCCATTTCATCGTCTTCTCCTTCACCATCTGCTTTTTTTATTGATGAAGTATACTTCCAAATGAAAAGTGAACCATCTCTACTAACAGTATATATCTATTAACATAATTCAGTTTCAAAATAATCAATTTGTATATATAAAACTTTTATCAGTTATTATTATTATTATTAGCAATATTTTTTTTAATATATAATTAAATTAACTTACCAAATCCTGATTTTCAGAAAAATATGCACCAATAACATAATCTCTATGACCAGTCAATGTGATGGGAATAAAGTCTTCAATAGGATTTAAAGAATAAATTTTTGCAGTCATGTCTTTTGAAGCCGATAAGAAAAAGCTTTTCAAAGAATCAATTCCTTTTATTATTACATATCATTTTCATTATTTTTTATACAAAACTCTTTTTCCATAGCATATTTATATTATATACAGAATGTAAATTTTTCATACCAACTATCATTAGACCAAGTTATTGAAGTAACATCATCATAATGTCCTGTATATTTCCTGTGCATTATAAAGGGTGCGTATTCGCGATTAAATCCTGGTGATTTCCATACTTGAATATGTTTACCATGTGTTATTGCAAAATATCTAATTAAAATAATAATAATAAATAATTAGAAAAAATTTTCATAGAAATTGTATATATAAATTATCTTTTGTGTAAAGTTAAAAAAAAGAGGGTATTACTTTCCATCCGGGGTAAATTGCACATCTTCAACTCTTTCTTTGAAATTGAATTGATTTAAAACAATTCGTCTTTGAAAATTTACTAATAATACTCTACCATCTTATGGTATAGAAAAAAATATTTAATCAACCGATCAAAGAAATTCTTTTAAAATTTATTAATAACGATTCTTTTACCTTCATCAATAGAAAGTAATAAGGTAGCTTGTGGAGATAAAGCAATTCGATAAATGTTTTTTAAATTTTCAAATGGAAATGTAAATGATTTATTACTACAGCATTAATATTAATATGATATTTAATGGAAAAGATCATTTAAATTAATATTATACAGGTAGGAATTCTGACCGCTCAAATAATAAAACAACAACTTACTTTACAAGATCAAACAACGAAACTCTATTACCAACTGGGCTTAATAAAGAATTTCCATCTGGTGTAAAACACAAGTTTCCTTGAGTATACACTGTTCCGCACAAATTAGAAAACTATTAATTGAAAAAAATTATTATTAAAAAAGATAATGGCAAGAAGCCTTAAACAAGAATTGATTTATATATAATAGTAATAATACTTTGTAATCACTCTTCATATTGTAGTTTTTTTTACGAATTAAAAATATTTGGATCTTGATCTAAAAATTTTTATAATAGTCACGGGACATTGCGGATCAAGTGTCATTCAATATAAACGTTACACAAATAAAATTATTATCGTCCACTTCAAAAAAAAAAAAAATCTGTTTTCATATAGCAAGCGATTTTCAACCATAATAAAATTTCTAGAGCCAGACTGGGACTTTTAACAACAGTCAAAAGAAAAGGCTAGCTTAAATATTGGTTATTCTACGCCAGGTCGGAAATGTTTCTTTTCTTCACACTTATTTTAAGATTATCGCTCAACTAGTATGCAAATTCAGCCGCAACAGTTGTGCCAAAGTGTTCCCTACAAAGTCGCTTATAACCACTTGGAAGGCTGTGTTAGAAAATTTTTGCTTTTGATTATAAGGGACTGATTTATAGTTATTTAATTTATTAGAATTTTAAAATTACATGGTCAAAATTTCAAAATAATAATAGTTAAATTTATTGTTTGATAATTATGAATACAAAAGAATTGGGAAAATAATAATTAACAATAAAGAAATTTATTTATTAATGATAGACCTTTGGCACCGTACATCAAGCAAGGTTTGAATATTTCGGAACAAAGCTCTAAAGGGTTGTGGTGGTGGTAGTGATAGTAATAGTAATAACGGTGGTAGTGGCAATAATCATAATGCCATGGATACAAGTTGGTAATAAAAAAATATTATTATTATTATTATTATTATCTAAAGATTAATATATTTAGGGCTTCTATTCGTAATACAAATTCTTATTCGAATTATTCGTAATACAGTTGACCTTTAATATTAATTCGAATTAAAAATTTAATTCGCTTTATTCAAATTATTTGTTTTATTTGTTTTATTCATTATCGGAATCTTGGGTTTGTTCATTCATTTTATTAGATTATTTGGAATCATGGGTTGTTCAATTACTTAAATATTCAAACTA
>CAUDNR010003513.1:60177-76337 GCA_958430865.1 Entrophospora sp. SA101
ACTTACAAAATAATCACGCGCTGTTGAATTTTATTATTATACACTTAATAGATGCTAAATGATTACAGTCAAACCTCACCACAGCGGATTCATGGTTCCAGCCAAAAAAATCCATTATTATTATTATTATTATGACAAGAAATCCGCAGCAGCAAAATTGGTAATAATACAAAGCTCTCTCTATATGGAACCCTCTGTCCATTATATGCATTTTTCTGCTTTCGTTCATTATAGGGAGAAATTAATAATTGAATCAGAGACAGGCGACAAAAGGGAAATTCGTTATAGAGAAATTTACTTAGTGTTCATTATAGAGAGGTTTAGTATAGTGCAATAAATTAATAAACTAAATACAAAAATAAATAAATGAATAAATGAACAATACATAAGAAAATGAAAATTATTTGTTGAAATAAGATGTAATATTTGGTTGTATTATCCAATAATTTCACTTTTTTCAATGGTTTAAATGCTTTAAATTCTTTACAATCTATTTCTAAATCACTTTGTTGAAGAAATTAAAAGCTATTTCAAAGGAAATTACGGCATCTTTCGTTGAAACTAGACATAGTGTTACTCTCAACAACTATTATATTATTAACATCATTTTGAAATCTCTTTGGCTATATTTCTTGAATTTTTAATTTCATTATTAGATATTTCATTTTCAAAGGGAGAATTGCAGTTTTCCTCTATCAATTTTGGTAATTTGGACATTTATATGTCACGTGAATCTGCTGTAATATAGAAAGACCCCATCAAAAATCTGTGGAACAAATTTATTATTAGTAGTAGAATCCGTTATCATTATGACAAACGTCTTAATTAATATTAATAAGAGGACAATACTTAAATCTATTGTAACAAGAAATGTGATGTGGCGAGGTCCGCTGTGACGAGGTTTGACTGTAATATATAAAAAAAATTAATAAATGGTGGTTAACCGGTTAAAAAAATATCTTAACCGGTTAAACGGTTAACAGTGCCAACCCCTAATCTTGGTTGCAGAGCCATCCTTACCCTAGAAGTAGGATCGTTGCAGATGACTTTTCATCTAACATGGCAGCCTTCTCTGGTCTGGGAAGATTAGTGAAAGCGTCGTTGATGATCGGTGCAGTCCCAGTAAACTCCAGGGCAACGCGCCCCCCTGGAATTTAATTGCATCGTTGTATCATTGGGGTGAGCAGTCAGATTAGCCTTGTGTACACGAGGAACGAGTGAATGACTGTAAAGTGTTCAAGGTGGCATATGTGCTTCAACGCCTGCTAATTTCCGATAATCAAACATAACATATCGAAATGTTTCATATTTGAATTGTTTCTTTTTCAATGGTGTGCTACCTTGACATCTTGTAATCATATTAATAACAATATTAGTAACAATTACGCAAAGAAAAATACCAATCGTTTGTTCACCATCTTATTACCCAGCGAGATCTACTCCGCGTTTTGATTTCCAATTATATATATTTAAAAGACACCACATTATATCAACACAAATAAAAAAAGGTATCTCTGTCATTAACACGTTTCTTTTTAGAACCAATCGTGCCAAATAACATCACTCGCGTTTTGTCATCTGTCAAAAAATAAATTGTTTTTCCAAAAAAAAAAAAAAATCAATTCGCGTCTGTCCCCCCAAAAAAAACATAAATAATTAATTTGTTATTTGATCGACAAACGTACACATTCATTTTAAAAAAATGTCAAAATCAGTGACAAAAAGAAGAAAACGCGAAGACAACTTCATTGAAACGAGACCTGAGTAAGTGTTATAAGAATGGTGGTGGTTATCGCCACCACTCGTCACTCATCACTCTAGTTATTAATAAAAAGAATGATGATACTGCAACTTGTTATATTCTATATAGTTCTTATCATTTATTTTAATTAATCAATTTAATAATAATATCTAGAAAACATTCATTCATTTATTTGGAACAAAAGAAAATATTCGAAGAATTATTGGAAAATTCAAAACATGAAGAATTAGTCCTTAAATGTTTTTGTTATTTGTTAAAACAAGATCTCTTGCTCTACGAAAAAAAAGAACAGAATGACATGCTTAAATTAATTTTATTTGAAATAGACAAAGAATTACAGCTGGATAATTCAAGTTTCTCAGATAAATATCTTAAAACATTTAAAAAGGTACATTCAATCCTGATAAATCCATTAACAAATCTGGTAAGTATAATCTTAAATAAATAAAGACATTAGCAAAGATTTTTTGCTAGAGGAAGTAAAATTAAAAAGATATCTCTATTATACAAATATAACGAACTTTACTCAACTATTTTCTGTTTACTTTTTGCAAACATTTAACTAATTAATAATTAATTAGTTAAATGAATAGAAAGTAACAAATATTTGTTAACTAAATTTAGAGATAGAAAGTTTTCAGACTTTTTTTAGTAGAAAACTTCTAATTTTGTTAAAATTTTTTAATTGTGTGTTTTTAGTTCCAAAAAGGTATTATTAACAGCATTTGGGTTACGATTGATGGTTACAAAAAAGTATTAAGAATTTTAGACAAAATAAATTTCAAGGACAATGATTACAGCAATGATGAATCACAAGACACTGATTCTCTAAATAGTAGCAGTAGTTACGAATGTTATGAAGATAGTAACAATAGTAGCAAAGAAGATGAAGATGATATGCAGAAGAGAAAAAACTTGTTAAGAAATCTGAAGAATACATGTACTCATATAAATGTTTGTAAATGTAACTATTATTTTCATTTTTGGTAACATATATAAAAATTCCACCATTTAAAAAATATTAACATTTTTTAGAAAATTGTTGAGTGGAAAATTGATGGTTATGATGTGTTAAATGAAATCTTTCAAAATATTAAAAAAGATTCCATTGAGAATTTTTCACATGACTGTCCATTAATGTCATTGAATGTAGATTATAATATCAACTGGACTATTAATAGTAAAACCAGACTAATCAAAAAGTTTTATAGTTCCATTAAGAGAAATTCCATCTATGCTACCTTTACACCATCATTAGGCAATAATATATGTGAAAAACGTCTAAAATTTTTGTTGTAGGTATCTTCATATTATTATTAGTCTATATTATTAATTGTTTAATATAATTATAAATTACTAGAAATCTGAGATGGGATCTCAACCAAGTAAAAAATATACCAGCATCATATTACAACCAGTGTTGAAATTTCGTTGTGTAACCAGTACAAATTTAGAAACTATCTCCAAAATTAAAAACTTGATTGGTGTGTAATGTTACACCCCCGCATTCCCCGCACCGAATTTTCAACACTGATTACAACGAGGGTACCTATGAACATGAAATTGGTTCATTTTTTGATGTTCTGTTAAATTTTAATGATGTTCAAGTAGCTTGGTAATTAAAATTTCATTGTATAAATGATACCAAATAAACCAACAATTAGTTAAGCAATTGTTTATATACAGGAATGAAGAAGAGAGCGAAGCATCAAAGGAAAGGGTGATCTCCACTACAAATGATAGAGTATATGGTCATAAGCCTGATTTTCAGGTTTTATATTATCTTCAGTTTGAGACATATGAATTAGCATTTTGTGAAATTAGTGGAGTTCCTGAGCTTGTTGACACAAAAAAATTTAATGCTGACAAGAACAAACTATGTAGATTTGGATCAGATGCAAAGGCTAGAATGCTAAAAAAAATTTATGACATAGATAGTGGCTATTTCTACAAAAATCTTCAAAATTTGCTCAAAATTCCAATCATGTTGATACAAGTTTATCGTGAGTATTTAGCTGATAAGGATATCTAATTTCATATGTATACATGAATATTGACTTTTAACTTGAATAGGTTCAACACTGTATATATATCAATATACACAAGAAGCAATGGTCGATCTTAGCAGCAACAATATTTATTCACCAATCGGAAGCTTTATTTTACTTGATGAAATTGAATATTTTTTTGAAAAGCAAACAGAGTTGTATCAAATTGATTTCATCACTAAGCTATTGAAAGTAAGAGAATCAGTTAAAAAAACTTTGTCAGAGATTAAATTACACTTTAATGAAGCAACTTTACAAGTAACTAAACCACCTTGGCAAATAGCAAGAATTAATTACAATGTAGTACTAACTACACCAAATTAATGCATTATTCATGATAAATAATCAAATTATTAAAATGAAAAAAGTTCTCTTTTTAAAATTACTCAAGAAAAAATGGTAAAGAAAGGATATGTGATTATGCATTATAACTGATCGAAGTAATAAAATATAAATGTAGTTCACAAGTGAGAATGATTTCTTCCTTCTAAATTATAAAAAATGAACGACAAAGATACTTCTTTAGACCAAAACCGACTTATCAAGTGACTGACTTATCGAGTTTACATAACGAATTTGAAACGCGATAAGTAATTTTTGGTATAATAGTAACAAGTGTCCCAATAGATTCTTTGAAACGAATTTCCAAAAAAAAAAAATTTCAAACGATCATAATCATACTATATTAATATTAAGTTTTGTCATACCTTACTCATGAGTGCCACGAGTACACATGCAAGTCACATATGAGTACTTGCAAGTAATCACTCACTATATGTTAGTTGTAGTACAAATGTTCATATCCTTATCGGTATGAACTCGTCGGTTAATCATCAGATCATAATTCTGAATCTGAAATTTTTAAAAAGTATTATTTTCAAATGGCTTCTTTGTTCTTTCTTTCAACAATTTTAAAAAATAATATTCCAAAGGTATTATATATGCTATGAATAATAATGATTATCCTGATTATAATAATAATTTTTTATTTTCAACAGTTTAATAACAATCTCGCATCAAAAAAAACTTTGAATATTATTACTGGTAGTAAGGTAACAATTGTTTCTTCATTTCCTTCCTCTTGTCTTTCTTGCCTATTCGTCAATTCTTCAAGTGTTCATAGTGTTCATAATATTCATGTATTTCATAAATATCAAAATATTTAACGTTACACTAAAAAAATTTCAATAATATTTAAAACAAATCTAACACTTTTTTTTTTTAAAAAAAAAAAAGAATTCATTTACTCCATTTTCAAATTTTACTCAAAAAAAAATGTCTCAATACAGAACTCGGTCTGTTAACGTACCCAATACTTTAGAGCATCGTATTTATATTGGTTAGAATTTTATTCTTATTATTATATTTATTGATAATTTCAATTATAATTTTAATAATTATGTTATGTGATATTGTGATATTTATTAGAGGATATTAATAACGGCGTTGTAGTTTCACCTTTCCATGATATTCCTTTGTTTGCAAATGAAAATAAAACTCTCTTGAATTTCATTGTGGAAATCCCAAGATGGTCAAATGCAAAAATGGAGGTATAACATAATCTTAATATATATATATATATATTAATAAATTAATTAGTCAACTAATTTTTAATTTTATTTTTCAACTAAATAATCGATTAGATTTCTAAGGATGAACCTTTTAATCCAATAAAACAAGATGTTAAAAAAGGAAAACTTCGCTATGTTCGTAATTGTTTTCCACATCACGGTTACATCTGGAATTATGGGGCATTTCCTCAAGTAAGTTTAAATAGAAATGGTTTATAAATTAAAATAATATATGTGTAAAGTTCTTTTTTTTTCAATCATTTTATCATCAAAAGAAAAAAAATAATAACAAATATTATTTTAGACGTGGGAAGACCCATCTCAAACTCACCCTGAAACTAAGGCCAGAGGTGATAATGATCCATTAGATGTTTGTGAAATTGGCGAACAAGTTGGATATACTGGTCAAGTTAAACAAGTCAAAGTGCTTGGAATTATGGCACTTTTAGATGAAGGTATTTTAATTTTGTTAAATTTGTTATTATGAAATGTTTTCAGAAATAAATTTTTTTTAAAAAAAACAATGAATTAAATAGGTGAAACTGATTGGAAAATTATTGTAATTGATGTTAATGATCCATTGGCTCCCAAGTTAAATGGTAACTTATAAATTATATTGGTGATGATCATAATAATTAATATATACAATATTAAATGTATTTACATTTACGTATGCATATATATAATAATTAGATATCGAAGATGTTGAAAAACATTTGCCTGGATTACTTCGTGCCAGTAATGAATGGTTCCGTATTTATAAAATTCCTGATGGTAAACCAGAAAATCAATTTGCTTTTAGTGGTGAAGCTAAAAATAAGGTATTTATATTTATATGCTCGTGTATATTTTATCAAGTCGACGATTTTTATTTTCCTTTTTCCTTACTTGCGTTTTTATATAAATTAATAAATATAGAAATATGCTACCGAAATCATTCATGAAACTCATGAGGCTTGGCGTAAATTAATTTCTGGTCAAACTCCAAATAGAACTGATAAATATAATATTAGCACGTAAGTATGATGTTATATTATCACGTGAAGTAATTAAACGAGGCGCAATAATGATATGATATTTATTTAATTTATTTTTTTAGTGCCAATATAGCAGTATTTGGAACTCCCGGTCATGTATCAGTTGATGATCCTTTATTCCAATCTATTCCTCATGAATCACACACAGAACCTGCACCAGTTGATGCTTCGAGTAAGTCTTCCTTTTTCCTCAAATCAAATATATTTAATGATTAGTTTCGATATTCATATTCTAACTTATTATTAATATTATTATTATTATTTAGTTCATAAATGGTTCTTTATATCTGGTACATCTAATCTATAATAATATAAACAATATAATAATATAATAATATAATAATATAATAATATAATAATATAAATAATCGTCATAAATTTTAATAATTATTATTATTCATGACGTTCTTGTATTAAAAAAAAAAAAAAGATTTAAAAGATTTAAAATATATTTATTCGCGAATAAATTTGTCTTTATAATTAATATTTTTTTTTTAATCAAAATAAATACAAGTATTTAATTTATCAGTTATAAAAGATCAACTTATATATTCTTAGATGGTGACGATTCTTTCTGTTTGGTGTTTCAAAAGCTTTAATAATTTGTTAATTACTTTTTATATTTCTTAAGGAAATGAACAGGAAAGCAACGGAAAATCAACAAATGATGTCTGGTATTTTCAAGAGGGCGGTCGGGACATTAAATCTGACACAGAATTAATCGTCTTTTGTTAGAATAATTATTTGGTACATTGAAAAAAAAAGTGCAGACGCTATGAAAATGTAAAGATATCCAAGAATTATCAATGGAAATGATAAAGGTAAATGTATATATTTTCCTTTTTGCATTTTTTTTTTTATTCACTGGCCTTTTGTTTTAAAGAAGCAAATTAATTTTATTTTCATGAGAATAATGTAATCCATAGAGACATCAAACCTGATAACATCATGTTCATGGACTCTAAAAGTTAATGAGATTATATAAAGAGTGGTGGCGTCCTTTTCTTAACCCGGGCCAATAAAAATCTACGGCTTGCATTCTTTTTATTTAGAAAAAAGACGCGCGTAAATCAATTATCATTGATAATTAATTAATCGGATATTAATCAGGGTTGCTTGATTAAAGTATACTTTACATATGACTAATAATTTGTTCTACATTAGGACTGCCTGATGTTAATAAATCATTATTAATCATCATCACTTAATAATATATATTAAAATTTTATGAATAAAGTTTATTACAAAACAAAAAAAAGAAAATTAATAAATTAATTAAAAAATAAATCGGCAAATATTCACATGAAAAAAAAAGAGAAGAAAAGTATATGTGAATGATGCATGGAATTGTTTGTGAGTCTGAGTGAATGAAATTAATAATAAATTTCAAAAGAAATAAAATCTATTTTATAAAAAAATTTTGAATTATAAATCGAGAAAAAAAAATAATTAATAAATATTTATTTTTTTAAATAAAATGTATCGTATAATTTTTCTTTAACTTAAAATAACATTAATATCGTGACAAAAAAATTCATTCATTAATTAATTATATATATATAAGAAAAATTTTTTTTTTGAAATGTTCAAGTCTAAAATTTTCCAATTAAAACCTTTTTTTTCCAAATAAATAGTAAAAAATAATTTATATTACAGATTTTTCAGTCCTTTTTTTTTGCAATTTTTATTTTCTTTTAATTACTCCAACATTAAATTGTGGTGCAGGCTGTACTGATTGTGGTGGTTTAACACGGAATTCGGTTGAAATAATTATATGGCTAATTTATTTTAAAGAAAAAAATCCATTAATTAATAAGTAAATCTGAAATCTTTGACAAATAATAATAATGATAAAATAAACCTACTCGGATGGAAAATGCGCATTTGGGAATCCAACAATTTTTGATATATATTCTTCATCAACTCCACCTAATAGTTTTGTGACATTTAATGTATTTGTACTATACCAGATATAATCTATCACTCCGGTAAATGTGGGCGTGAAGTTGGTAAAGGGCAATTCCTCGATGTTAGAGTAAGCGGATTTAAGTGGATATTTATGAGACAGGCCATCTGATGTCAAAGAGCCGTATATATGATTACCGAAATCAGTGTGGTCTTGCCCTATACTACCTCTAGACAAAAATTCGTAAACACCAGAATCAGGAGTTGAATTAAAATCACCACAAATAATAGTTGATATTTTATGTGGTGATGGCCAATTTGAGTTGCTATTATACATATTAAACCATTTTTGACAAAGTTTGTCTAATTCATCCATTAGCATTGCAACTTGTACTAATTTTACATCCGCAAACAAAGGGTCCCAATGAATATGACAATTTCCCACAATAATGAGATCATGTGTTTCCTTATTTTCAAGTAATGTCACAATTGCAATATTATCTTTGGTTATGACACGATTGATCATATCTTCTGTTTTTTTGTCTGCTCTTTGTAATGCAACTTGATTAAATTCAATTAATTGTTTATCAATTAGTTGAAACCTAAATAAATAATATTACATATGAAATTAATAAATATTTTTTGGAAAACCCTTAATTTTTAAAATAACAACAACGTTAATAAAAATTGGATACTTTGAAGCTTTAAAAAATGTTGCACATCCATCGACAGATTTTCTTTCTGAATCTGACATGGTTTTTGCGCGAGACTTTGGCCAATATACGCTGTCATAACCTCCAAGTTTAAAAAACGAATCTCTAAAATACTCTTCATATTGTGATGTATCAACTTCCTGTAAATTTTATCATTTATTAATACTTTATATTTATTTATTTTAAACAAGGCCATATTCTCAACACCTTAAAATTTTATTGATAATGTTTATGATGATAATAATATGCGATATACCTGAAAGCATATAATGTCTGAATCATAAGTCATAACCTCTTGGATTATTAATTCTTTTCGATAATCCCAGTCAAGTGCCCATGAAGGTGTATATCCATATGTTTGTGTAGTAGCATACTTCCTTGCTAAAATATTATAACAGATAAGCGTGAAGATGTCACCTAATTATTGAAATCGATAAAAAAATACAAAAAAAAAATATTATTGTTGTTATTATCGTTAAAATTAATATCATGTGAAAAATAAGTCTAATATAAAAATTCAATTTGTGTCGCGTTAGCACATACCACGATCTCTTCCAGTATTTTCGCTTTCAATCCTTATCCATTCACGTTTCATTGGTCGTGGTGGCACTATCATTAAAAACAAGCAATTAATAATTAATGATCAATGATCGATCGATCAGTAATTAATGCGTAGATACCTTGACAGTTATCTCTCAAAAACGATATCACAGAAGATGTTCCTTCCTTCTGTAATAAGTTTTTGATAGTATCGTTAATTGGATTACCCTCTAATCCAAGGATTTCTAACTGATAAAGTGTTCCCAATTCAAACGGTAATGTGACAATCATATTATCAAACAACAATAAATTTTTGAGGCTTGTCAGCATTCCTAATTCAGGTGGTAAAATAGCCAATTTGTTACCAGAAATATCCAATAGAATAAGATTTTTTAATTTACCAATCTCTGGAGATATATGTGTTAAATCGTTATAACCTATGTACAATGTGGTCAGAAAATTATACTGAAAAAGCTCTCTACTAATATTTTTAAGCCTCACGCCACCTAAATCAATTGTTGTCCACTGTTGAAAAGGCTGATCACTTTTATTGTTATGATTAATATTAGTAGTGGTAGTAATAATAGTAGTATTAGTATCACCATTTATGTCTCTTTTTGTCAGAAATCCATTTATTGGTGGTTTATTTGGATTATTTGGATCTGTTATTGCTATTGCAGAACTTCCTATATTATTATTGTTCCTAGCAGCCACCGCAGCTTTCCTTGCATGATGATGAGGCGAAGACGACCTTCGTGATAGTTGAGCGTAGTTAAGCTGTTGTTGCCAATGGGCTGAGGTTATGCTTAGAGGATTAAGAACAGTTGTAGAAAGTGGAATGTTCATTTGTGGCATAAAAGCTAAAGTAGATTGTGAAGATAGAGACTGTCCTGGTTGAACTGTATGTTGATTGTATAAAGGGGGTGGTGGACCAAAAACATGATTTAAAGGTTGTTGTATTTTTGGCGGTAATTTTGGTTGAAAGTTGAATAGCTGTGAATTGTTATAAACTTGTTGGACGCCATGGTTCAGTGAATAGCCTGGATTTGGTGGTGTTTGGCCTGTGGATATTGTTGGTGAAGGTGAGCGGGTAGGTGAATGAGATGGAGAAACTGATCCGTTATTAGAAGTGTGTGGTGGTTGTTGATAAATTAATTGATGAGTAGTAGTAGTAAAAGGGTTCATTTTTTTTCAATGTGTCTTTTCCTGAAATCAATGAGACAAATGATGTTAAAATTGTACAACTTGAAATTGATTGGATGTGTGTGTTTTAATAAAGTTTGAAAACGCATTTAGAAGGAAAAAAAAATGCTAATAACAGATGCTAGATTATAATACTGCAATAAAGTGATTTAATTAGTTATAGCAGTTAATTGATGACGATGGATCACAAGTGAATGAGTCTAAATGTGGGCATGCTTTTACATTAACAGTTTTTAATTTTCTGCTTTGCAGAGAATAAATACAATTTTGGAATTTCTGTCTGACCTATTTCACTTTAATGAAGAATTTTGCGAAATAAATCTTCAAATCCTTGCTTACCTTTTACTCCAATAGGTTCTTTCAACTCACGACAACGAATGAATTGCAAAGCCAATTTTTAAAAGCAAAACTCTGTATAAAATTGCGAAGCTTGCACGAAACTTTATATTTATGTTATACATTAAGGCTATTTAATCGTGTAATTTCAAGTTGAGTTTGTTAATAAAGAAAGTTAACCTAAACAGATAGTTTGAAGTCATGTACATGTTGTAAGTTCCGTAGGTAAAGTTACGAATTCTGCCCATGTGCAATATGGTTTTGTCACATCAAGGAAAACAAAACAAGCAGGCTTTAAGCTGTACTTTAGGAATGCAAAGGTGTACTAATGATGTCTCATTATTATATAATAATGGAAATGAGTACACAGAATATTGTTATCTTTCAGTTATAGATTCTACACACATACAAACAATTGCAGCAACAAATACTTGGTGTCAGGTTATCCATGCAGCTTTACGTTATCTATAAGATAATGCTTGTTTCATATATTTGCAAGGTAATGTAATATAATCTATTGACTAAAATTTTTTTCTAACAGGGGCTTTGCAAAAATACGTTCAATAAAATATTCAAGATAGGTGAATTCTTACTTATCCAACAACTGGGGACAAAGTTAAATTGGGTAAATACTATTTAATTTATGGCTAGGGATTGAGGAGGCTGTTCACTCACTCATTCGTCCAAGCTCAACATCAAGTGAAGATCCTGTAGAAGCTTGGGCCATATTATAAAATAGAGAAGTATTATTTTATTTTATTGTTGTTCAATGAATGGCCATACTTTATAATTATCTTTCCTAGTCAGGATCTTATACCTCAAAATATATGTTTTGGTGACAATTATGTATAACATTTGAATGATAAACCAGTTATCTCCCCAAAGAATATGGACTCAATTAATTACCAACAAGTCAACATTTACTTGTGGCGTATTTGTTTTTGTCTTGCTGGAGATGTATTTGACAAATGTTAGTAATAAGTAATCAATATATTTAAGGTTTATCATCACTTTCTTTTTATATCATACTTTGTATTATTTTTTGAGTATTTTTATTAAAAAACCTTAAAATAGAAATGTATTGACGTATTGATGATAAATGCACATGTATATAATTTTTTACAAGAATTAACGTTTAGATCGAAAATAAATTATTTATTATACAAAAAAAATCATCAAAAAAATTCCAGGTCAAACAAATTACAACTATCTTATTGATCCAAAAGATAACCACAGGAAATTCAGTTCAAGAATTTGAGGATGGGAACGGTATAGTCAGTTATCCAGAAGTTACGGATATGATGTTTTATATCAATATAGTAAATTGTATTTGAACGATGAGAATATTCTTAAAATATAGTTATATTTATTTGTATGCAATATAATTAGCCGCAGGTATCAGTGTTGATGTTAATGTTTCAAAACGCTTTTGTTCTTACACGTAAGACACGAGGCCTAATAAAGTTTCAAGCGATAATTTTTGTGTGTGTCTAGTTCAAAGTTGGACCATGATTCACAGTGATTATGATTGTTACATGTCAGAGTTTGAATATTGGTTAAGTCGTGGTCATGTGATCCTCATTTGATGTTTCTATCAAGCAAGATACCTAACAATACAGAAGGTAAGATTGTATGAAACGTAACAGTTTTTCGATCTAATTAAGTTTATTAACGACCAGCATTATCATTCAGGTGTCGAATCAGCCGAACGAATACTAATGAAATGCCTCCATCTACAACTTCTGGAACTACAGAAGATATACAATAGTTTGAACTTGGAGGAGCGGAAGATTTATAATCTATTGAATAACAATGGTAAAACCAAATATTTGAATGCAATCATTAAAAGGCCAAGAATGAACGTAAGAAAGGGGATGCGTTTGCTTAGAAGACATATTTGCCATCAAGACTTTTTCACTAAAATTGCGTTAGTTCGTTTGATATTTTTCCTTCCATCAAAATAGAATTCTACACCAATTTAATTATTGATGCACTCGTTTTGTTTGTCGACATTAGAATTGATGTAGCTAGCAAAGTATTTAAAGATGATACAATTAAAACATCATATTAATTTGAATTGGGTGGCTATGGAACCCAAGCTGTTGCTGTGCTAATGCCATTATTAAGAGGAAATTATTTTAATATGATTATTATCACAGTACGTTTGCTTTACTTACAACATACCGTGATTGTGTCCCGGATAAATATTGGAACGTTTTCAGTAAATTTGTTGAATCATATTCATATGAAGATATAGCAATTAATATTTTATTATAAAGAACACAATATTAACGATTGCAAACAATACATCTATATTTTTTATCTAATTTTTATATCATCACTTATATCATTGATTATATCGTGTGAAGAATACATTTGGATTCCTATTAAATTTTATTATGTTCAGAAATATATACAAAATGTACAATGTTAATTTCGCAACCTTTTAATGTTTGAGATAAAGATAAATAAATAAATATTTTAAAAAAAAATTTTAAATTTAAAAAATCGCGTGAAACTCGATAAGTCGGTCATAGGGGTCCGCGACTTATCGATGTATCATTATTTTGCCATTTCTAAACCAATTTTAATGTGTCAGTCAACACTATTAGTAATTTTACGAATAATATATTTGAGCATTAACTATATTTGTTCATAATATTATCACAGTTTCAACGAATTATAATTAAATTCGCGTTACGAATTTTAAATTTTTTTGCTTCACATATAAAACTTAAAAAATTCGTTGAAACGCGATCATGTACTTTATTATTATTTATTTATTTGCTTTTCCCTTATCTTATCTAGTGAATCTAATCTTGGATCGTCCAATCGTTTCTGAATGAAATTCAATCACACCATTATTATTGATAAAAATGAAATGTGATTATTAATCAAGTCTCTTGCCTTTTTCCTGCACTCTGACCATCATTCACACCAATCAGATCATGATTGGAAATTATTTATTTGATTGCACCATTAATCACAAAATCAATCAAACAATTTCAAATATGTCTCATATCGTCAAGAATGAAATTCATAAATGTTATTATTCAATTATTTTATTTTCATATTATTATTAAACTGTAGTGTGAAAATTAAAGATTTTGTTCCCGGCTTAGAAAACTGAGAAATAAAATTAATATTAAAATATGATAGGTCAATTATCTCCTTGTAACAGTACTCACGAATATAGATCTTCCCATAAATGGTATGATTTCTATTATGGATATATACAAATACTAATTATAATTCATTTGAAGAAAGAACAAGGCAAAAAAATTGCCCTATATGTTTTCAAAATAAATAATACTCAGACCTATGAAATTTACCAAAAAAAGATAATAAAGAACATTAACACAAAGTCATATAGAATCTGAAAATTGGAAGAAAAATAATTTCTGCCTAAATTAGGTTAATTATAAATATAGGTGAGCATGTGTATATCAACATTACAACAGCAAGAACAGTTGTCACATGACAACAACTAATACTATTAATTCATTCCATGATTTCTTAAATAGACAAAAACTCCTATCATCAACATGTAAATGATTAACTGGCTGTTTATCATCATTATCAATTTGTTTTTCTTACTGTGTTAGTTCTTCTAATTTACTCTTTAAACTGGATAATTTGGTTTGGTTGGTATTCAGTTTGGGTTAAGGTTGCCTGCTGAAACTTGTTTAGCCTGATGCCTAAAGGTACATAGTGCTGAAACCGCCAAAACTATTGAAATGATGAAAGTGATGAAAATGACAAAACTACCAAAACTGCCAAAATGTCAAAAATATAGTTTCAACTAAGGTTTATTTGAAATATCATTGTATTCTTTACGAATTTGAGTATTCAAATTACATTGAAAGTTTATTCAAATAAAACAAATAATTCATGAGTAAGTGAATAAAACAAGTAAGACAAGTAATTTGAATAAAACAAATAATTCATGTATTAAAGTATTGAAGCATCTTATTCTGATCATTATTTCTTTTTGCATAGATGGGCTTAAACAATACCATTAAGAAACTTGAAAGTTTAAAAAATCACATATTGCCAAATTCGGCATGGCATTCTCAAACTTCAATCATTAAAACTATATAGGTGATGCTAAAAGCTCACCAAAAAACCTATAGGAAAAAATTCATGTATCATTACCAATCAGAATAGTTTTTTTAATTGTTGTTTGTCCTTGGACAGACTTCTTTTTCAATAAAAATCTCTTGTAATTTAAGTTATTAATAAAATCCAAACAAAACAATAAGTAGGTGATGTTATTGATTTGACTTTTAAAATTTTTCCATTCACACTGCCTATTACCTTATAATTTTTGCTTATCAACTTGTTTATAGTTGTTTACCATAATTACCCCTCTTAATAAATGATTGTTGCTGTATCTATAATACCACAATTAGTTTTCATTATGGATATTAATCAATTGATTTTTCACAATTGATCATTGATTTGCATTAGATTTTTATACTGCAAATAGCTTTTTGTCAATCTTCCTGATTGTTTTAAGTTTATGGTTGAGTTTGATTTAATTTTTGGCTACACTCATCAATTAATTGCAGTAATTATACAAATCTGTAAGCACACTTTCATGGTACAATAAACATAAAATGATAAAAATATGAATATATTAAAACAGGGCTAGGTCGCATGTCCAAAATTCTTATTTTAAAATTTTATTTAAAAAATTATCAAAAAAAGAACCTGATAAACAGACTGTGAACTAAGTCTGTTTTGCAACAAAGTAATTTGTTGTCCCGCATCAGAAAAAAGTCTTTCTGAAGGACTAATGAAAGGAATTGCCAAATATTTTTTGGCTAAAATAGAAAGTATTGGGAATTTTTTTCATTATCATTCCACCATTTTAATGGTTCATTTTCTTCAAATTTGATGTATATTTTTATATGCTCCAAATTTGTTTCTACTATTTCTCTATATTATTATTTTGATTCAATCAATTGGGGCATACTGCAACAAAACCAGACAAAGTGAACATTGGTATTACCAAGAATTTCAGGGATCAAAATTTAGTCATT
>CAUDNR010003524.1:0-34881 GCA_958430865.1 Entrophospora sp. SA101
TGATTGTTGACAAAATGAATCAAACCAACATTTATTTATTTTTACGTTATCAAATTCACGATTTTGATTGGCCAATCAACAATTGCATGGGTTAAAATTTTGTTACCTGTTCTTATTCCTTTGCTCAAACAAATAATTGTTTTTATGTGTCAATTATTAGTAAACGTTCTGGTCTTGGGGTAATTCTTGTTGTTAGAAAGAAAATATATGGAAAAAATGATTTCATACTATTTAATTAATGAAAAAACATGAATAAAATAATCTATACTAAACTAATACTAAATATTAAGTAATACATACAAAAGTAAGTCATCCCAAATTCACAAAGGACATGTTTCACGATTTTATGTTTGTTTTAAAGAATGAATTACAAGGTCTGATTATGCAATGAAGGAAACTTTGTTAACATTTTGTTTGTATTCCAATGTTGTAACTAATTTTTTTATTATGCAAACAGGGGTCTAATTTTTTTACCAATTATAATCTATATATGTTATAGATTAATATCGCATAAAAAACACGAATTTGGTCAGAGGGTCTCAGAGGTTTGTTTTACTATAAAAGGTCTCATATAAATAGCAGTTTTTTTGTCTAGCAAAGACTAACATTATTATTATCATTATTAATTTTTGGAAAGAAAAGAAATAAGAAAACTATATAATCTGTTATGGAATTATAGTCATTTGCAGCTTTACTATTATGATGTGTCATAACTGGTCTAGCAAAAGTATAATTTAAAATATCACATTTTAATTTGTTACATGTGATTTGCCATTTATTTTTTTCAATTGCACAAAATAATTTTATATTAAAAAAAAATTTTTAAAATGAATTCAATATTTGAAAAATATTCTAATGAAAATGAAAGATTATTAAACACTGAAGATTTTTATGATGTAAAAATATATGTTGGTGCAGAACCAAACATTAAAGAAGTTCATGCACATGCATCTATCATATCAGCTCATTGTTCATTTTTTGGCAATGCATTAAGTGATGCAACAAAAAAAAATGGATATTATATTGTTAAGAATGCCAATATTAGTGAAAAATGTTTCAAGCCTATTCTCAAGTAAGTTTAAATAAATTTATTATTAATATTGTATTATATTATTTAATTATTGAATATGTAATAATGATAATAATTTATTTATTGTTGAAAGATTTTTATACACATGTAAAATTGAACTTGAAAATTATTCTGGATCTGAAATATTAGAATTAATCATTGCAGCAGAACAACTTGGTATTGAGTCACTTTATGAATATGTGATAAAATACTTTGCTGAAAATCATGAAGATTATATCAAAGAAAATCCAGTAAAAACTTACAATTAATTTATGCTAACGAAAGATTTAATGAATTGAAAATTATCTACTTAGAAAAGGTTTGTGAGTATAGTGAAAAATTATTTGAATCAAGTGAATTTGAATTGTTGGAAAAATCAATTCTATTGGAAATTCTCAAAAGTGATGATCTTTTCATTAATGAAATGATTATTTGGGAAAAAATTCTTAAATGGGGATTGTCAAAACATCCAGAAGTCAATAATATCAATGTTGAAAATTGGTCATCACAAAATTTTGCTGATTTAAGCAACACATTGAAAGAGTTTATTCCTTTAATAAGATTTCAGGATATTTCTAAAGATGACTTTGGTTTAAAAATTATTCCATATCACAAACTTTTTCCTAAGATTTTATGGAATCCTCTTTTACAATTTCATTTTTTCCTGATAGACAACAAACATTGAATTTATTACCATCAAGAAATTCTAAACTTGAATCATTGACAATCAATCAAAAACTTACTTTGCTTTTTTGCAAGTTGGATTGATAAAAAAAATCCACAATATAATTTATACAGAGATATTAAATATGAATTTAAACTCATATACTATAGCAGTAGAGATGGTAATAGTATAGCTTCTTTTCATCAAAAATGTGATAATATCAATAAAACTCTTGTAGTTGGCAAAATACAGAATTCAGAACAATTAGTAGGAGGTTATAATCCACTTAATTGGAATTTAAATAATGGAAATAATATATCTAAAAATACAACTGAAAGTTTTATTTTTAATATTAGTAATAGAAATGATATTAATTCTGCACAATTTAGTCATGTTATAAAGAATCATCAATGTGCAATTCAATGTCATGGTTCATATTCAGCTCTTTTTGGTTCTGTTGACCTTGGTTTTATACCAAATAATCTTGTTATTCATAATTCAAATTATTCTTACAGTAACATTAATATAGTATGTAGTAAATATGATGAATTAGAAGTGTTTCAAATAATTGATAAAAAATAAAATCACAAAAAATATTTTTACTATATTAGCTAATGTGAAAAGTTTTTTAATCAATATGTTTTAAAGTTGTTTTTTATTATTTACATACATTACCACCTGGCTGATCACATTTTTACAAAAAATCCACATATTAATAAATATAAAATTTTATATCATTCATTATGTTATTTAGGTTTTGAGTAACTTTATATTGCCACCTTTTATTTATCAATTAAAATAATTTTTTATAATTGAAAAAAAAAATATATATCTAATAGCTGCCCACTGTTAGAAGTACATGTATTCATAATAGAATTTGTGCACATTCCTCTTCAGAGCATTTTTTGAATTTGTTGCAAGTCTAATCCCAAAAGGGTAATTATCATTCATAAAATTAGTTTATTTATGTTGTACAGCCTTTACATTTATAAAAATTGATTGATAAAACTTTTAAAGGGAAACATTTTCCATAATTTTCATTATTGTAATAGTAGAATTTAATTTAAATGGATTCAAGAATTTTTGAAAAATATTTCAATGAAAATGAAAGATTATTAAATACAGAAGATTTTTATGATGTAAAAATATATCTTGGTGCAGAACCAAACATTAAAGAAATTCATGCACATGCATCTATCATATCTGCTCATTGTCCATTCTTTGGCAATATATTAAGTGATGGAACAAAAGAAAATGGTTATTATATTGTTAAGGAAGATAGTATCAGTAAAAAATGTTTCAAGCCTATCCTCAAGTAAGTTTAAATAAATTTATTATTAATATTGTATTATATTATTTAATTATTGAATATGTAATAATGATAATAATTTATTTATTGTTGAAAGATTTTTATACACATGTAAAATTGAACTTGAAAATTATTCTGGATCTGAAATATTAGAATTAATCATTGCAGCAGAACAACTTGGTATTGAGTCACTTTATGAATATGTGATAAAATACTTTGCTGAAAATCATGAAGATTATATCAAAGAAAATCCAGTAAAAACTTACAATTAATTTATGCTAACGAAAGATTTAATGAATTGAAAATTATCTACTTAGAAAAGGTTTGTGAGTATAGTGAAAAATTATTTGAATCAAGTGAATTTGAATTATTGGAAAAACCAATTCTATTGGAAATTCTCAAAAGTGATGATCTTTTCATTAATGAAATGATTATTTGGGAAAAAATTCTTAAATGGGGATTGTCAAAACATCCAGAAGTCAATAATATCAATGTTGAAAATTGGTCATCACAAAATTTTGCTGATTTAAGCAACACATTGAAAGAGTTTATTCCTTTAATAAGATTTCAGGATATTTCTAAAGATGACTTTGGTTTAAAAATTATTCCATATCACAAACTTTTTCCTAAGACTTTATGGAATCATCTTTTACAATTTCATTTATTTCCTGATAGACAACAAACATTGAGTTTATTACCATCAAGAAATTCTAAACTTGAATCATTGACAATCAATCAAAATCTTATTTTGCTTTTTGCAAGTTGGATTGATAGAAAAAACCCACAATATAATTCATTCAGGGAAGTTAAATATGAATTTAAACTTATATATTGTGGTAGTAGAGATGGTTTAAGTGTAGCTGCTTTTCATCAAAAATGTGATAATATCAATAAAACTCTTGTAGTTGGCAAAATACAAAATTCAGATCAATTAGTAGGAGGTTATAACCCACTTAATTGGAATTTAAATAATGGAGCTGATATATTTAAGAGTACAACTGAAAGTTTTATTTTCAACATTAGTAATATGAATGACATTAATTCTGGAAGTTTAGTTATGTTGTCAATAATAATTATGGGCATGCAATTCGCTGTCATCCTTCACATTTAGCTATTTTTGGTGGTGGTAGTGATCTTATTTTTGGATCAAGCAGCACCATTTACAGTAATAGTAGCTCATATAATAACATTAATATAGTAAAGAATAGTAAATATGACGAATTAGAAATATTTCAAATAATTGATAAATAATGAAATTACAAAAATAAATTATTTCTTAGCAATAAGTTTGTGTAATCTAATATGGATAATTTTTTATTTAAAGATTATTATATTTAAAAAGATTCCTATTCTTTTCTCAATAATGATAACTTTTTGTATTACATATCTGGACAAAAACATTTGATCACAGAACATATATATTCATAAAAAAACTACATAAAATTTTATATCATTATGTTGTTTAGGTTTGAAGAGTATCTTATAATGTAGCCTTTGTTTATCTAAAAATAAAAATAATAAAGTTTAGTATCTAGCTGGACACCCATTGTTAAAATATATGCTTCTGCCTTTTCTAACAGAGTTTCTCTTTCAGAGCAGCCTCCAATCCCAAAGCATTTTTTGGATGTGCTGCTTGTTTTTTAAGATTTGGTGATTGCAAAGGAAATATATTTATATTTTTTTTCAATCCAATTTTGATTATCATTTGTGACTAAAGATAATAAATATTCCTCTAAAATTCCGATGATTAATCTTCTGCCTATTACTATACTAATAAGGGCTCAGCCCTTTACCACCATGTTTTACTGATTGGGTAAGATTTTCAACATCATGCAGTGTAATTTAGTAATAATTGTCCCGACTAAATAATTTAGTCAGTTTAGCAAGTGCTTATTTGAGTTATGCAACCAGCACTGATCTTTTTGCCAAACATGAGTTTGGTCAAAATATTGTAAATTGAGATTCATTTTCTCCAAACACCATTTCAAATATTTGATTATTCCTATTTACTCTCTTAATTTTTTTCAATCTAAAACCTTGGGCCTTTTGCTTTGTTGAGATTTTTAACATCACCAGAATAATGAGTTATTGTTAATGATCAGCCCTCCACCAGAAAAACATCTCTAAATGCTACCATGTTTTACTGATAGATAAGATTTCAATATCATAATGACGCCCATCTCTGCACCAAACATGAGTTGGTTGAAATATCACTGACTTCCATTTCCTAACACCCCAACTTTCAAATATTTTTCTCTGACAAAAGGGAGTTTACTGTGAATAAAATATTAAGTTTATGGAAATTACTACAAATTGTTTTAATAGAAATTTCTATTCTGCTTGTTTCTCTTTTGGTTAATTCTTTTTAATTTTTTTGATTGGAAATTTTGGGCTTTCTACTTCAATTAATACTTTTAATATAATAATGAATTATTATGTATTGGAGGTCCAAGAGGTCTTCCGTCTTCAAAGTTATAAAGTTTAAAAAAACATCCATTACAAACCAAGTAGATTTTATCACAGTCTTACATGGAATTTTAATACCTTGAGATTCTCCTCATAGAAATCCCACTTAGATTATGACCCAAGGACTTTACCTCTTTCAACTATTATTAATTTTTTCAAAAATTTGATTATTAATAGCAAATTGTTATTTTGGATGTTATTAGTTTTTTGTTTACTAATTTTTTAGACATGACAGAGTTATGAAATTCCACATGTTTTTTATTTTTCCAAATCCACAGCTTTTATTTTCGGTATATAGAAATTGAACACCATACTAATACTGAAGGCAAATGAATAATGTACTGAAGAAAAAAAATGGTATATAGAAAGTGCGTATTGCACCTTTAGTATTGCATTCACCTTGTGGTATATATATAGGGGCGATGTGAATATAAAATTGCCTTCGAACGGTTTTTATTTTTACAAAAATGTTTATTTACGGAGAGTCTATTCCGCAAAAAAGGGAAATATCTGTTCAGTCTAGTTTATTTACATCGCACAGCTTTTTAAATAAATTTATTTTATAGTAACCATTCACCATTTTACAATTAAATTTTTTAAAAAATAAATTAAATGGATTCAACAATTTTGGAAAAATATTTCAATGAAAATGAAAGATTATTAAATACAGAAGAATTTTATGATGTAAAAATATATCTTGGTGTAAAACCGAACATTAAAGAAGTTCATGCACATGCATCTATCATATCTGCTCATTGTCCATTTTTTAGCAATGCTTTAAGTGATGCAACAAAAGAAAATGGATATTATATTGTTAAGGAAGCTATTATTAATGAAAAAAAATTCAAATCTATTCTCAAGTAAGTTTAAATAAATATATTATTTATTTTAATTATTATTGTATTATTCATTTATTGAATATATAATAATCTGTTTAATTGTTGAAAGATTTTTATATACATGCAAAATTGAATTTGAAGATTATTCTGGAGCTGAAGTATTGGAACTGTTAATTGCAACAGATCAATTTGGCATTGAGTCACTTTATGAATATATTATGAAATACTTTATTGAAAATCATGAAGATTATATAAAAGAAAATCCAGTTAAAATTTTACAATTGATTTATGCTAATGAAAAATTTATTGAATTGAAAAATATCTATTTAGAAAAGTTTTGCAATTATAGTGAAAAATTATTTGAATCAAGTGGATTTGAATTGTTGGAAAAACCAATTTTACTAGAAATTCTCAAAAGAGATGATTTTTCAGTTGATGAAATAATTATTTGGGAAAATATTCTTAAATGGGGTTTGGCAAAACATCCAGAAATCAATAATATCAATGTTGAAGATTGGCCATTACAAAATTTTGTTAATTTAGGCAACACATTAAAAGAATTTCTTTAATAAGATTTCAAGGGATTTCTAAAGAAGACTTTTTTAATAAAATTGAACCATATAATCTGCTTTTTCCTAGGACTCTATGGAAACCACTTTTACAGCATTATGTATTTCCTGATATACAACAAACATTGAGTTTATTACCATCAAGGAATCCTAAATTTGAAATTTTGAATTCAACACTTGAATCATTGACAATCAATCAAAATCTTACTTTACTTTTTGCAAGTTGGATTGATAGAAAAAGCCCACAATATAGTTCATTAAGGGAAGTTAAATATGAATTCAAACTTATATATCGTAGTAGCAGAGATGGTTTAAGTGTAGCCACCTTTCATCAAAAATGCAATAATATCAATAAAACTCTTATAGTTGGCAAAATACAAAATTCAGATCAATTAGTAGGAGGTTATAACCCACTTAATTGGAATTTAAATAATGGAAGTTATATAGCTAAAAATACAACTGAAAGTTTTATTTTTAATATTAGCAATAGAAATAACATTAATTCTGGACAGTTTAGTTATGTTACTAATGATTATCAATATGCAATTCGCTGTCATCCTTTATATTTAGCTGTTTTTGGTGGTAATAATGATCTTCTTTTTTATCCAATCAGCACCATTTACAGTATTAGTTGGTCATATAATAATATTAATATAGTGAGTGGTAGTAAATTTGATGAATTAGAAGTATTTCAAATAATAAAATTACAAAAATAATTATTTTGTTTTACTATTTTACCAATAAATTTATATGTATTATAGTTAATACGGATATTTTTTTTAAATAAAGGTTATTTTATTTTAAAGGCTACTTAATACTCTTCTCTCAATAATAATACTCGTCATACATAATATATTCCATTCATTCAACAATAATTCAAATAATAATATTGTATAATGGACATAAAAAATGATTTTTATCAAGTAACGTGAGCAGTATGTTAAATTCAAATTTAGGGAATGTTAGTGATGTAAGAATAAGTTCTACGAATAATAAAAAAGCTTGTTACCAGAGTGGATTGTAGTTGATTCCTTGCCTTTTAATGTATTTGCTTCAAGAAAAGGTTTCAAGAGATTCATTCATAAAGCAGATTCATCAAGGTTCATGCTCCATGTTACAAATTAAAGATTTAACCCTTAGTTGTGGACTGCAAGATCTAAATTATGATACATAGGATCGGGGTAACTTACCATTGGCCTTCACCAAATTACTAATTATTTGACGAATTGCTTGCTAAAGTCGAGTTTATACATACTTAGTTCGAGCCAACTCGAAATTTAATATTATTTTCTTTTTTATAAAATCACGATAGTTGAATTTTAGCATCATCATCAATGACAAACTAAAATTTTAAAAAATTTTTTTTTAGATGAAACACAGTTAAACCTCGTTTCAACTAATCCGTGCATTTAAAATTTATACCAAAATTACGTTTCAATGTTTTTAAAAACTCGTTGTAATTATAACAAGGTTTAACTGTATGAAATTTCACAATATGGAGAATTAAAACGGAATGCAAAAACGTTTTAGAGTTTCTAATTCGTGGTAGTAACATTCGAATTATTTGTTTATTCGTTTTATTCAAATTATTCGTTTTATTCGAATACTTAATTCATAACAAATAAAACAAATAATTCGAATAAACCTTATTCGAATAGAAACTACAAGTTGAGCAAGCTCGAGTTAAAACTTGAATTTTCAAGTTCGAGCTGAATTCAAAAAATAGACTCTTTAAATTGTTTTTTAGGTAATAGATTGCATTAAATAAAATAAAACCTTATGAAATAATAGGATAATAATTCGTTACCTGAAAAATCAAACTTGAACCGCTTCAGCTCGTTCAGAGCTTTACTTTCCACTCGCAATTTAAAGTACAAGAAGAAAATTCAAGATCATCATTACAACAAACAAAAGTTACTCCTTTTTTTGAATCCATTTTTGATAATCAAAGTGACAAAGAATTTTCTCAAGTATTTGGATATTCAATTAATACAACCTTGGATTTGAATTTCCAATTCTTTCAACCATTGAAGGAAAATTGCAATATCAGCTACATCTAAAAAGAACAAGATTAGGATCGATGAGGTCAAAAATCGAAGAAATGGATCTATACTATTTTAAATAAATATTTATCTTTTTCGTTCAACCGTTAATGGAGCAACTTCAAAATAGAAAGATTTATCATCCTGTAGGTTGAAATCTTGCATTCATTGCTGGTGATAAGAGTGTAAAACATATCCATTTGCATTTTGCTCCTAAGAAAGATCGTAGACATTACTGGGTGAAAGAGGAAGAGTTTGTACCTATTGCCAAACAAATGCCAAGAAAAACTTGAAATTAAACCAGGAATAATTGGAGAAACTAATAATTGCATTTCCCAATTAGCTTCTCCGGAAGGACCTTTAACCAAAGAACACATATCGTCAATTCTAAAAAAGCTATCAAAGAAAACCTGGGATCAAATTGGTGAGCTTCTTTTAGATGATGCAAAGATAAAGAAAAAAAATCAGCGATCTAAAAACTCTGTAGGTTAACATTATCCTGGGCAAATGACTTGAATTGGACAAACTGATTACTGGGGTTTCAGGTTCATATAATTCCTTGATTTGCTTATGTCAATTATGTTCCAGGAGGCTACGTACGAGGAAAAAACCAGGTGGAGGATAAAATAGATTTTAGAAAATTAGAAATCAGAGAAATAACAAGAAACAAAGAGCAGTAGGTTATATTTTTGGTTTGGTTACCGTGGAGGCTATTGAATAATTAAAGGATGTGTGTAAAAATAAAACATTCAATCTAGATGGTCACATTTAATACTATTACTATTACGATTTTGAACCCTAAAATCCTTTGTAGTACAAATGTTCACTTGGTTTTGTTTGCTCCATATAATAGCAACACTATTACTATTACTTTTATTGTAATGACAATCTAAACATCAACATATATGTATGTATGTATTCATCTTATTTCTAATTATCATTATATAATGAATCTTCTTTCCTTGCACGACATATCATTCATTACTAAAAAGGAGAAACATATCAAAAAAAGTATAAATTTTTTATTATATTATTATTTATATTTTTAAATTTTTTTTTCTTTTTTTAAAAAAAAATCAATTGTCTAAATACCAGATTTTTATATGCGTGTATATACATATACGATTTTTCTTTGATTTTTTAAAAAAAAATTAATAATTAATACAATTAATTAAAGCAATTTTCTTTTTTTTTTATATATTTCAATTTTTTTCTATTATAATTAATTAAAATAATAATAATAATAAGTTGAATTAATAAAAGAGTGTAAAAATATATATATTTATATTATATTATTATCATCATTAAAATTTTTTAACAAAAATTCTATCTATTAATTAAAAAAGTATTACACAAAAAATAATAATAATAATAAAAAACCAACTTTAAAAATAATTGCTATACAATTAATGATTGAAGTAGTAGAAAAATTAATTGGTTAATTGTATTTTACATTTGAAAATTGTATATGAGAAAGTTGATAATTGATGGAGATTTTTCTCCAAAAAAAAAATAAAAAAAATTTGTTGAAAAAAAAAACAAGGAAAAAAAAAATTTTTTTTTTAAAGTAGCAGAAAATAGAAAAAATAATGTTTTTGTTTTATTTATAAATAAAGTAAAAATTAAGAAGTAGAAAATAATTAAAAAATTATCTAATCCAAAATGAAATAAAAAGGAAAAAGAAAATAAAAAAAAGATTGTATTATATTAAGTTGGTGTAATTATGTGTATAAATTATGGTGTGATTGTTGTTGAATGAATGGTAATAGTTAGAATGAGGGAAAGAGAAAAAGGGATGGAAATCTAAAGTTAAAAATAATTTGGCGTCCTTGAACTTTTGCCCCTTGAGATTTTTTTTCTTGAATTTTTATTTCCTGGTCAACCTGAAATGATTAATGATGTTGATTTTGATTTTCATTGAGATAAAAGATGATTTCGTTGGTTTGATGGATGATAGGTGGATATATTTGGATAAGTGGTAGTGGTAGGTAGTATTGGTTATACAGTTGGATTAATGGTAGTAGTTTTGTTTTAAGATTAATTTATATATAGTTTTGAAAAGAAAATTAGAAAAATATAGATTAGATAAAAATATTATTATGTTATGATTTTGTGTATATGTATGTATATATATTGTTATCCTACAATTGCTATCTATATATTAATTAAGACTAATAATAATTTATAATAATAAGATCTTTAAATTGTTCCTCTTTTCTCTCCCGCATTTTTCCATAATTTAATAATAATTCGTATATATATATATATATATATATATATATATATACTCTCCGTACAATCAACAATATATATATCTATTTTAAATCACGTCAATATACATATAGTGTGTATATGTAGATAGGTTTTTATTTGTTTTCCCTTCCCAAAAATAAGTTGAATTCTACATACGCGAACAATAGATGAACACGTATTATATTTCAGATTGGTATATAAATAAAAACTGAAATAACACAAAAATAAAAAAAAAAATAACAAAAGAAAAAAAACCAGAAAGAAAATATTTTCATTTCTTTTTTTTTTTTTCAAAACAATTTGAACATGATAATAATAATAATAATAAATAATTAAAAACTTAGCTACACATACTACATGTAATAACTCCAATCAATTTTTGTAAAAATCCTTTTCTTCTATGGGAATTTGAATCTGCCGGATTGTTTCCTTGAACACCCGATGAATTATTTATACCGCCATTTCCACCGTTCATTACAGGTCGGCCAGAATATGCATTTATATCATCCATTCCGGAATTCATGACCGCAACACCGCCGGTATGTTTTTGTGGTTTACCACCAGCTCGTTGTGGTTTTGTGTTTGATGAATGGATTAGAGCAGGTGAAGGTTGTGTTTGTTGTTGATTATTACGGTTCACTGATGATCCACGATTAAGCGAGGATCGATGATTATGATTGCGTGGATCGGTATGATATTGATGATGGGAGGGTTGATGAATTGCACCTGTTGTACTATATTGCTGAGAGGAACCACCGTGAAGTGTTATGTGAGGGTTAGTGTCAGGATTGAGTGTGTTATCATCTTTCCGCTATTGACATGCATAACAATTAATATACAGATCAAAAAGCGAAGAAGATTAAATGGTAGATAACAACACATACATATATAACATATGTGTACATGTGTGGATATATCTATTATTTGATATAAAACAAAACTTACAATGCTTGCCTCCCAGCCCCTTCCACCATTTAATAAATTCCAATCGTAAACACCATCTTCAACTTCACTGAGATTTTTTAATACTTTTGTAAAAAGTTCTCTCAAAAAATCGTAATCAGGATTTTCTTCAAATCCAAGTTTACGAACGTAATTTAAATAAATTCCAAATTCCTCTACAAATAAACAAGTATAAATTAGATTAATGTAAAGAAATATATGTACATAGATATATATTCATATATTTGTGCGTGCGTGTGTGTGTATATATATATATATATATGCACATACCTGGAAATCCTTCACATAATTCTTTAATTGGAGTTGTTTGTTTTTTTTCACCGATTTTCTCATATTTTTGTTTATTTGTAGCAGCTTTGAGCCCTTGCCATGGTAATCCACCCCTTAAAAAGTACATGAATACATGACCAAGAGCCTCTAAATCATCACGTCTTGATTGCTCTATGATTTTAATTATTTTATAAAAAAAAATAAAAGTATTAAATAATTAAATAATTTATATAATTATGTGTATTTGAAAAGTATCTTTTTACCTCTTCCTAAATGAGTGTTGATGCTCATATATCTGGCTGTGCCACTTAAACTTTTCCTTTCCCGATATGGAATATGTTGTTTTGTTTTTGGATCTCGATATTGTTTGGCCATACCGAAATCAACAACATGGATTATATTTGCAATTCTTGTTGACGGTCTACCCACCAAAAAATTATCTGGTTTAATATCTCTATAAATCAGGTTCCTTTCATGAATAGTTTGTACCCTTGTAAGCTGTAGAATAGATATAATAATACATGAAAAAGATATAAATAAAAATATGCGTAGATATAAATGTAATGTGTATTAGTTTATTGATCTAATAATTTCACGAATATTTCACTCTCCCACTACAAGCTATATAATCCATATCTCCACATTCATCCTTTCTCACAAATTATCGCACACTCACACAACAATATGCATACCATTTGTTTTGCTACCATGACAACTGTTTTAATGCTAAATTTTCTTCCGCACATATCAAACAAATCCTCTAGACTGGGGCCAAGAAGATCAATCACTAGTATGTTGTGAAGGCCCTCTTGTCCAAAATAATATACATTTGGTATACCCGCTATACATTGAAATAAATATGAAAAGTGTGAATAATGGGTGTGATGTAAATGATAATAACAATACAGTAAAAGTTATCGAAAATGATGATTTACACATACGCGACCCTGCTAAAATTTTATATGTTCTATATTCATCTCGTAGCTGTGGTGCTTCACTTTTTCTTGGTTCCTGAAAATTTTAGATAATATTGATGATTATGATAAGTTTGTTTTTTTTTAAACCCGTTAAATTTGATCAAAACCAATTTTTCTTCTAAAATAATACATACAAACTTTATGGCAACTTGTTGGTTGTTTAACAAATTAGTCCCTAATCAAAAAAAAAAATTTTTTTTTAGATTGATTTACCGGATATACATCAAATGAATTTAATCGTATTCAAATAATAATCAAATCTCTCTTTGCTAGAATCATGTTTGCGTGTGAGCGTGTGAGAGAAATTATTTATTTGTAAAAATAATTCTTTGTGTGAATATTATTTTTCCTTTTGTTCTTTGCCTCTTTACCTTCAAAAATAACACCAAAGCTTCCTTCGCCGATTTTTTTTCCAACTCGGTAGTGAACGCCCACAACATTTGAGTGTAAATTGTGTGAACTATTTGGCATGTTATTTGTCATGTGATGGTGATGGTTTGCAGCCATCTTTGTTTTATTTATTTATTATTGTTATTATTATTGTAATCTTTAAAAGTATGAAAATTTCTAGATTTTTTTCCCTCTCCTATTAAATTAAATTATTATTATTTTATATGCTTTTTAATTAATTATAATTATTGGAGTGCGGGTTTGTGGACTTGTATTATTATATTATATATGCAATATATAATTATTTATATTAAGAATGTATGTAGAAAGGAAAATTGAAAACAAATTAAATTATTATGTTTTATTTTTTTAAATAGAAAAAGATGAAATTAAATTTTTTTTATTTTTTTTAAAGGAGAAAAATTTTTTTTTGCTATATTGTAATAAAAAAATGCAATGTATAAAATTGTGATTTATTAATTATATTATAAGAATATAGTAATAATAATATAATAAAATAAAATAAAAAATAGAAAATAGTCAAGTTTAAAAAACCTATTATTCTCTAATAGTTAATTAATTTTAATTAATTATTTGGTTATATAAATCTTTTTCTAATTTTTTTAAAAAACTTTTTTTTTCAAAAAAAAAAAAAAAAAAAAAAATTTACAAATAAATAAATAAAAAAAAAAAAAAATAAATAAATAATCGGTAATACAATAATGAATATTAATACATTTTTATTTTTTTTAAATATTAATACCCACGTATGCAAAAAGTGGACTCGAGAATTACCAGAAAAGGAAAAAAATAATAAATTTAAAATCGTGATTGGTCACTATTATAATGAATGTGATACAATGTATGTAGTTAAATCAAGCTGAAAAGATGTTTTTATATTTGTTTATTTTTTTTTTGAATTATCGTTTTTTTTTAATTAATTAATTAATTGATTAATTATTTTTTTTCTTCGCACTAACGCGATGACTAATTGTTGAATTTAGTAATTTTCTGCACAACGATTTACATGTTGAATGGGATAAATCGATCTTCTCTAAAAATCGGTTCATGTGAAAATTTTTAATTATTGTTATATGAAGCACACATATATGAGCAATGTAATATTTTTTGAATTCTCTTTTCAGAATGTCAAGACGAGGACAACAAACCAAAAAAAAATCATCCTTATCAAGTTTACCAACACCATCACCTAAAATTGCACTTATAACAGGTGCCAATAGGTAATTTTTAATTCAGTTTCATTGTTCCATTCATATATACATACATATTATTTATTATTGTGTTATTTGATTATTTATTTATTTATAGTGGAGTTGGATATGGAATAGCACAAAGATTGTTGAAGCATTCTATGGAAAATCCATCCGATACTTTTCATTTGATATTAGCTTGTAGAAATTCAATTCGCGCTGCTGTTGCGAGAGAATCATTATTGAAGGATTACCCGGGAAACCTTATAGATATTGTTACAGTTGATGTTAGCAGTGTTGAAGTAGTTTTCAAAAGTTGTAAAACAATTCGCGAAAGGTTTGTATTTGGGATTGTTTCTTTCTAATTTTCTTTGCTGCATTCTATATTTCTACTGACTGATTTATATTTATATTTGAATGGATGGATGGATGGATGGATGGATGAATAGATATGATCGTATTGATTTATTTTTCTGCAATGCAGGGATATTACAGTGTGATTATGTTGATTGGAAATTTGCAACAATTCAGGCATTTCTTGATCCATTCTCATTATTAACAAAATCAGAAGTTGTTGTCCAACCAATCGGCAAGGTCACAAAAGAAGGATTAGGAGAAACATTTGCTAGCAATTTTTTTGGACATTATATCATGGTAACGTAATAGCAGCAGCAGCAGCAGCAGCAGCAGTAATAATAATTTATTTATTTGTTGGATGTTTGGCAAGTAGATTAAATGATTGTTATTGTACAATTTTATTACAGATTAAAGAATTAGAAGATTTATTTATATCTTCGAGTCAAGGAGCTAGGATAATATGGACAAGTTCAATGACTCCTGCCAAGGATGATTTTGTTCTTGAGGATTTTCAATGTATTAAAGGGTAAAATTTTTTAATTAATTTACTAAATTACTTTTTTTATTTATTTATTTCACATAATTAACTAAGTTATCCAACCAACCAACCATTCATCCACCCAATCCATTCTCATTCAGGAAAAATCCATATGAATCATCAAAATATATTATAGACATAACATCAGTTGCACTTAATTTAAAACTAAATAAAAAAAGTATTCATACTTTTACTACTGAACCTGGCATAGTAGCCACAAATATTGTTAGAGTTCATCTTGGTTGGTTAGCTGCTGCTGCTATGTATATTGCATTTTACTTGGTAAAAATAGACGAAAAATTATTAATTTTATCAAGTATATATATAATATATATAAATTTCTTCCACCACAAACTAACCATTATCAAATATTTTTATATATATAGGGAAGATTTTTTGGAATAAATGAAGAAACAATTACGAGTTGGAATGGATCATACTCGAATTATTACGTTGCCATCACTAATCCTATAACTTTACTCAACACTTCAATTAAATATGGTAGTCGTGTTAAACCATTGGGAGATGTTTATGTTAATGAAGATACGATTGTTGATTATGATGAAGAAGTTTCCAATGCACTTTTAAATAAATTAGACGGTTTATTTAATGATTTCAAATCGAAATATCAAGAATAAAGTGACAAATTATTTTAAAATTAATAAAAAAAGATTTAATGTAGTACGATCCGAGTAATTCAGTAATTTGGAAAAGTCTTACCAAATATAGTGTAAATATATTTTTAGATTCCCAGAAAGTTTGGCCGAAAGAAAAATTCCTAAATTCGTACAACAAATTTAAATTTAAAGAATAAGAATTGTGAATGATTAGTGTAAAATGGTTGTCTGTCATAAAAAGAAATTGTGTTAGCATATTCTACGCCCATTTTGTTTGTTATCTGACAAAAATATTTTAAGCATAATATTTAAAAGTAAAACCGAAATTGGGAACGAGTAACACGCCATCTTGCTATTCGTCCAACACGTGCATGATTTTATTTCCCGAATTAGTGGTTCCTTGATTATTTATTTATCCGAATTGCGAACTTTAGAAATAATGACAATGGTTCTTGTTTGTTTGATTATTATTAATTCTTCACTCCTTACTCCATATGAAGTCATCAAATCCCTATTATTATCAATGCATGATTAAATTATGCATTTTTTTTAATAATTCTTGAAAAAATTTCACTAACCTACTAGACAATGGTAAATTAGTAGGTTCATTTATTATTTTTATTATATCCAAATAATAATAATTACAAAAGTACTTGGCCAATGGAATCATAGAAATTTGAATTAATTAATAATAATTTTAAAAAACATTAATCAGCCGGGAAAACTATCGCATGTCGCAGTCAGAACCAAAAATTTAAAAATATATAAATTAAAAACGACATTATTTTTCAATATCAACTATACATGCAGCCCAAATCGTTTTCCCGATGTCAAAGTAAAAGTCCATTAAAAACATGTTAATATTAATATGTGGAACGACCATGTCAAAACGATCAACATTAAAAAAAGAAATAATTATAATAATATTAATATAACATTCATATAAATTAACGAAATGCTTCGGATTTAACAAATCAAATTAAACAAATTTAAATAAAATGAAGATCAATTATTTACTCTTTCTATTATTCGCTTATCTTTACAGTTATTTTAATTCGAATTCAATCCACAGATGAACTAGAAGAAATAGGGAAGTATTAGATAGAAAAATGGAAATACATATATGTTTGTTATATTATTGTTATTCTTTCCTTTATATGCATGCAGACTTTTTGAAGTTAAAAATTCATTTTCATAAAAAATGGCTAATTCTTCAACTTTCTCCTGATTCAAAGCGTAAATTACAATATATATATATGTGTGTGTATGTGTGCACATGCGTAAAATTTTGAAGCTAGAAGATTACTAGTAGCAAGTTTAGTGCCTCTCTCTATTTTGTATGATTTTAATGTCCCCTGAAAAAAAGGTTTATGTATTAAAACTTGTGTAACGTTATTTAATATCAAATAAAATTATTTTCAACATTGAATGTAGTCCATATTTGGCAGTTGGATAAAATTTAACCAATAATAACATCTCGTCCAAAATAGAAAAAATGGTAAATATCAATTTGGTAAGTATACTTTTTACTACTGAATGTTTGTAAGGGCCTGCGTCCATACATGACTTTTAAACAGAAGGCAAAGCATTGTGTAGTGGACAATTTTCGCCGAGTTAACTGCAATTCATCAAACTATATATATATGCCTTGTGGAAAGTAAAGGGCCGTTTAATTAAAGTTGTTTCGGGAAAAAAGTACCGTGTATAATATCTATGATTAATTAATCGTGATCATAAACGTGTACACTCGTTGTTCATCGAGAAAACTAGACACTTTATTTTATTTTATTAAAATAATATTAAATTGGAAACACGAAATAAATTATTTTTTTCAAGTGTGTTGGTTGTTGACTAATGGTTTTCTATCATTTTTCCTATTAATAGTGCTAATAATGCATATTTTTTTTTTTAATATTCATAGATGCAAGGTAAAAGTTGAAATGTGCCACATGTAAGACTCGAATTGATTCGAATTGGATCACTTAATTTGATTCGTTTCATTCAAATTAAGTACGAGTCATGCTTTGATTCAATCTGAATCAATAAACAAATCAAACTTACAATCAATATATCTAATACATATATAATCAAAACATCTATTTTTAAAGTTATAGGTTGATATGTTATATAAATAATTAAAATTGTTTATATTGAAATTCTAAAGTCCAATATATATTTGCCTTTGGAAATAATTTCAAAAATTTATTTACCTAACTAGTACATTGAGTGTTTACATTTGGACTTTCCATCTATGACTGTGAATTGCTCCACTTCACTGTTTTTGTTGAGGCATCCATCATTTTAAACAATGCAATTAATTAATATTAATTATGAATTGTGTAACTGTAAATTGTGTTATTATCTTAATTAAAATGACACTAAGAAATCTTACGCTGACATGAAATGTCATAAAAACGGATATGGAAAACCGTTATATAGATAGAAAGATACTTGAATATTTTAATATTAATAGAAATTCAGAAAGATGGTCATATAAAAAATATTTACTCGTTTCAATTAGGGAATCACTAATTTTTTGCCTTTTCTGCGAGCAATCATGTAAGAAAACCCAGTGGGCATAAGTACGACTACGATGTTTGGGTTGTTGTGTTTTGCCTATGCTAATTTTTGTTACCGTTTAGTGGTAGGGTTATGGCGGTTGCTTAGTTGCTGGAGAATTCTTTCCAATTTATAGTGACTTCGGTTGAGATGTGACTTCCCAATTTGTACAGGGCTATTGACGTGAAGGGTTGAGAAGAGATGGGGACACTGTCTACAGGTAAAATAGTTTTATTGATTGCCAGTTTTTATGAAAGAACGACAGTGGTTATTGGTATTTTCCATTAATTGTGCTATAAATAATATATAATAAAAAATAAAGTCAACAAAGTAAATATAATGATAATGGAGATGACGTTTTAGTATCAAATCATTCTTTTCCGTCGCGTCATGTAAATTTCAATGAGTAAGTTAATATACCTTGAGAAAATCAATCGGGCAAATTAAGCATGTAATAATATAGTAAATCCTTCCAAATGCGGTGACTTACACATTAGACGCGGTTCTAATCAACTTTCAGGGTTCTGATTACATAATATATAATAATATAACCATGATAACTCACCCTTTAAAAAAAATTTTCAGATTTAGGTCGGCCGTAAGAAATCTTTTTATATATTAGTTTTTCAATATAAAAAAATACAGTTTATTCTTTATCCTTGTGGTCATAAAAGTATTTTTGCACCATTGCTTATTATAGTAATAGAGAGAAGTCTGCTATGACCGGGTTTTACTTTATAAAGGCCTGTTACAACTAATTGTCTTTTCTCGGAATAATGTCTTTTTAGAGTTTATTATATGATCGCGTAGTAAAAAATAATAAATCCACTTGTGGTCATTATTGCAAACATTTCATCATTTTTGGGCAATCATATGTGTCGTAATGTGGTGTACCAATGTAGTGTTACTTGATCATCTAGGAAGTAAGGATTTGTCAAAGAAGGATTTCTTGAACTTTGTTTTTAAGAATCAATCACTAGACAAGTTTGTTCCCATTCAGCTGATGGCCGTGATCGCTAAACTGAACACGATTCTACTATTTTTGGTGCGAGCAGTGGTTTAATCGCTATTAGTATTAGTGCTAATCATGAACTTGTACATTTCATAATGTTTCTTTGTGAGCGATAATAACTTCCAAAAAGAAATTATTGATGTTTGCTACTGTACTAAAAATGTTCTTGGCAAAGTGTTGGAGCGCAAAAGTAATTTCATTAAATTCTATTTTTGCTCAATTTATCGACTTGAGAAACTTTTATCTAAAGATAAGATGCCATTAAAAATTGATATTTTTAAATACACGTGACTCTCGTTAGGAAAAAAAAGTAAACTAACATACAATTCACTTTTTTTAAAATTATAAAATTTTGCGAAGCTTTAAAGTTAGGATATTTTTATATATACAGTACCTTATATAAAAATTTAAAATCTGTTTCCAAACATGTGATTACGTAACTAGAAAAAAACTTGTGGAAATGAGGCTTAAGACCTAATTTTTTGTTTTCATTGGTTTATTTGTTTCATTATCATAGAATTTTGTGATGTCGTGGAGTTCAAGGCTAGTACTATGAGATTATATTTAAATATATAATAAATTATCTGCATAATAAATTGGAGAATCTGCGTAATAATTTTGGGGTTGTTAAAAATAAAAAATAATAATAATAATAATTAATTATGCAAATTTTCAAATATTAAAAATATTAAAATAATTTTACATGGTTACAGCCCCCCAGTATATTTTTATTCGAATGTTGATTTTGACCAAAATTCAAATCTACAGGCGTTGTCTCCCGTAAAATATTATATAAAAATCTCTAATTGTTAGACGATATACCACCCAAGTTTTCTGTTTCTAAATTTAATTTTTATTAATTAATAATATTCGTTGATATCTAATCTATTCTGCTGGCATCACAGCAACATTTTTTTAAAAAATCATACCTATAGCTTTTGATATTATCTTACAATAAAACAAACAAAAATTCTACCAATGAATTCTTTTGTGGATCTTTATGCTAAACTTGGCTCTTTGTTGACCTTTTTCTTCATTATAAATCTACAAGGCTCATTCCATAATGTAAACCAGAAAATTGATAAAACAATTAATTCAATAGAGTCAGAAAAAAAAAACAAATTAAAATAGTTTTAAATAAAAAGGCCGAGCTGGAACTCCTCATTTAAGAAGATGGTGATCATAATTCGTGAATTACTTGGAGAATTGCTACTTCCATTATCAAAAAATTCTGTCAAAGAAAAGAAAGGGAGAACGAGAATGATGGTGATAATGATAACAAGAATGATAATGATAATGTGAGTGATGATGAGAATGATGATGATGATGAGAATGATGATGAGAATGAGAATGAGAATGATAATGATAATGATAATGATAATGAGAATGATAATGAGAATGAGAATGATAATGATAATGATAATGAGAATGAGAATGAGAATGAGAGTGAGAATGAGAATGATAATGAGAGTGAGAATGATAATGATAATGAGAGTGAGAATGATAATGATAATGATAATGAGGATGAGGATGAGAATGAGAATGAGGATGAGAATGAGGATGAGAATGAGGATGAGGATGAGAATGAGGATGAGAATGAGAATGAGAATGAGAATGAGAATGAGAATGAGAATGAGAATGAGAATGAGAATGAGAATGAGAATGAGAATGAGAATGATAAATCAAATAATAGGTAATGGATTAGTGTTCAATGTCGCAATCCAAAAAAGGAAACAAATGGTTACAACCATCATCAAAAGTTGCAGCCGGAGGCCTTAGTTTATAGAGGTTCTACACCAATTGGTGGTTGGGATGTGCGACATTCTAATCAAATCCAATTTATATTAATACTAATGTCGTGTATTGATTGGATATATGTAAATGTTTTGTGATCAGAAATTACATAGTAAGCATAGTAAAATATACTAACACTGTTTCAAATTGTTGCCCCTCTTCCATTTTCAAAGATATAGACACAAATTTATGTAAAAAGATAGTATACGGTGTAGTTTAGAGATACGAAGAATTTTTTGCTCTACTTAATTTATTCTTGAGCATATACATTTTGAAAATTAACTATTTTTTCAATATTTTCATTATGAAACTCTTCATTGCTCTAAACCACACATCACACACTATCATTTCACATAAATTTGGTGTCTATATTTTTGAAAACGGAGGAGTTGCGAGTTGAAAACAGTTGTTTACCAAAATATGCCGATCACATCGATTTTGGTATTCAAAATTTAAATTTTAAGAATAGAAAATAAACATTGCTCTACGCCTACCTTTACAACTTTTCATAAATTATAATTAGGATGTTAATGGTTCGATCCAGACCAAATGGACCATGAACCAAATCGGTTTAGCCTTAGACATTTTCACGAATACATATGTAAACTTGATAAGTCGGTCATGTGGGGGTGAGCTCATATGACTGACTTATCGAGTAAACCGACTTATCGAGTGACCGGCTTATCGAGTGACCGGCTTATCGAGTGACCGGCTTATCGAATTTACATATGCAGAACGATTTTCTAAATTGAGAATTCTATATATGGATGATATTAATTAGATTTTTTAATCAACTGATATCGAATACCCCAGTAAAACATGTTGGTAGGATAATGGTAAGGATTGGACCTTTAGTTAGTGTAGAGAAGGTGAATTTGTTAGGGTTTTAGGGAATTTATCACAAATGAATTTAATAATCGAGAAGAGAAAATATTGCCTTCACAATCACCTGACCTCAAAAATGAGCACGGAATTGGAGACTGTGCCGAAGAGGAATGAGCACAAATCCAGTTTCTAACAATAGGTGCCAACTAGATACTGAATTTTATTATTATTGTAAAAATAAATTTTTTTTATTTTTTTCATTTGGCTTAGATAAACATAAAATTACTTTTCAAACCTTAAGTAACGTAAAATTTTATATTGTGATCAAAAACTTTTGTCCAATTAACATATGTAAATAAAAAATCATTATAATCATTAATGAAAAAGTATCTTTAAAGAGAAATATTAACAAATAGATAGCCTTTAAAATATAATAATTTTTAAAAATTATCCACATTAGTATATAATATTGCTAAAATAGCAAAATAAAAATATATTAATTATTCTTGTGGTTTTTTATCAATTATTTGAAATACTTCCAATTCATCATATTTACTACCACTTACTATATTAATGTTGCTATAATTACTACTTTTACTATAAATAGAATGACAACTTGGTATAAAACCAAGATCCAAACCATTACCAAAAACTGCTGAATATGAAGAATGACAGCGAATTGCAAAATCACAATTATTAGTAACATAACTAAACTGTGAAGAATTAATGTTATTTCTAATACTAATATTAAAAATAAAACTTTCAGTTGTGTATTTATATGTATTAGCTCCATTATTTAAATTCCAATTAAGTGGATTATAACCTCCTACTAATTGATCTGAATTTTGTAATTTGCCAACTACAAGGGTTTTGTTGAAATTATCACATTTTTGATGAAATGCAGCTACATTATCACCATCTCTACTACTACAATATATAAGCTTAAATTCATATTTAACATCTCTGAATGAATTATATGGTGGATTTTTCTTATCAATCCAACTTGCAAAAAGTAAAGAAAGTTTTTGATTGATTGTTGTTGATTGAATTTTTGGAATTCTTGATGGCAATAAATTCAAATTTTTTTGATCATTGGCAATTATATTCCAAAATGGCTCTGGAAAAAGCTTTTGATATGGATATATTTTAGAACCAAAATCTTCTTTAGAAATATCTTGGAATCTTATTAGGGGAATAAATTCTTTTAATGTGTTACCCATATCAACAAAATTTTGTGGTGACCAATTTTTAACTTCATTGTCAATGATTTCTGGATGTCTTGTTAATCCCCATTTAAGAATATTCTCCCAAATAATTATTTCATCAACTGAAAAATTATCTATTTTAAGAATTTCCAATAGAATTGGTTTTTCCAATGATTTAAATTTGCTTGACTCAAATAATTCTTTACTATATTTTTCTAAATAAATATTTTTCAATTCCTTAAAATTTTCATTAGCATAAATAAATTGTAGAATTTTAACTGGATTTTCTTTTATATAATATCTATAATTTTTAATAAAGTATTTCATCATATATTCATAAAGTGACTCAGTACCAAGTTGATCTGCTGCAGTTATCAATTCTAATACTTCAGCTCCAGAATAATCTTCAAATTCAATTCTACATGTGTATAAAAATCTTTCAGCAATAAATAAATTATTAAACAGATAATCATTACATATACAATACAATAATAATTAAAATAAATAATATATTTATTTAAACTTACTTGAGAATAGGCTTGAAACACTTTTCACTAATATTAGCATTCTTAACAATATAATATCCATTTTCTTTTTCTGCATCACTTAATGCATTGCCAAAAAATGAACAATGAGCAGATATGATAGATGCATGTGCATGAACTTCTTTAATGTTTGGCTCTACACCAAGATATATTTTTACATCATAAAATTCTTCTGTATTTAATAACCTTTCATTTTCGTTGAAATATTTTTCTAAAATTGTTGAATCCATTTAATTTGCTTTTTTAATTAATTCACAATAAGTTATATTTAAGTGTAACATTCGTAATAATAATAGTAAATAAATGTTCCCTTTTGGGAAGTCCTGCTCTAATATTAAAAGCATCATAAATCTAGGGTTGTTAATGGTTTGGTCTCAATTATCAAAGACCATGTGAACTGTTTGGACTGTTATATTTTTCCCATCATAAATGTATTTATTTCAATTTAATTTATTAAAAATTTTAATTTTTATTTTAATATCAGTTATTTATTTCCTCCAACTCTTTATTTGCTAAGAGTTAGAGTTTTGATTACTGACATTTAATTCTGACTTTGTAACATTCTAAGTTAGCTTTATTATAAAAACTTTGTTACAAATTATTACAAAGTTAAAGTTATTTTACAAGCATGTCAAATTTGAGCTTCTTATATACAATTAAATTAATTAGTAACAACTTCATTGCAATCTAGCATTCTAACCATGATACCTCACTTTAATTGTGAAATAACATTCTAACTGCGACTAACTAATTTCAACATTATACAAATAAAAATAAAAACGTAATATAGTTGGCTCGGTCTAAAGACCTCCTAAATTTTGGGCAAATTTTAAAAGTATAGAAGTCACTTTCTGTCCTACCTTTTAAAAAAATAACTCTATTAGTTGATAGAATATGTCTTTAGTTTAATGTAATAGAGAGATTTTCTCAAAAAATTTATTTGTTGTAGAGTTCTATTCTTTTTTAAAACATGCACTTTACTATGCTCGCGAGGAATTTGTCCACTATGATCATTTCTAAATTTAGAAAAAATATTAACAAATTTAGACTAGCTCTTAACTATCGTATCTAAATTTGGCAGTAAGAAAACTACAATCACGTGAACTCCTATTTTCTGAAAAATTTTATTACGAATTACAAAATTGCTATTTTGGAATTTGGCCGCGTGGCGCAGCAATAGGAGGTCTTTAGACCAAGCCAACCATAGTATTTTTGAAGTTGACCAATTGTTACTATAAGCAATTAATGATTATATATGATCTGCGCCGTACTAATTTTCCTCTTCAATCAATTCCATGGAGAATGTTAATAATTTTCTTTGTAAGATCATATTTTAGAAAACAATTATGAGTATAGATCAATTTCAAGTTTTTCGTAATTGTATAATAATAATAATGTTTAATATATTTATTTATATTATATAATGTTTATCTACCATCTATTATTAATAAAAAAAAATGAAAATAAAAAAAATTGCTTGTTCGTGAAATGTTACACACGAACTGTCTATGAGTAAAGGAAAGGAATCAAAGAAAATTAATGTCTATACAGAAATAAAGATTTTATAATACAAAAAAAAAAAAAATAATAATTGTTTGCTAACAATTACTATATACTTATTAATTTATTTATTAGTCTATTTAAATCTAATCAATTAATTAATTAACTAATTTGCTAGCAACACATTGTTCACTTCTTAATTTAGCAGCATTTTTTTCAAAACTAGCCTGTTTACAACTTGTCAAGTTGACACAGGCATGAGCTTCAGGTAATCTATGTCTACCACAGTAGTCCAACTCGCAATACCTACAATGACCAACAATCTTAGTTGCCTTGTCTTTACATTCACCAAATTTGCATTTTACAACTTTTGCACCACCACGTAAACGAAGGACCAAATGTAAGGTTGATTCTTTTTGAATATTGTAATCCGATAATGTTCTGCCATCCTCCAACTGTTTACCAGCAAAGATTAAACGTTGTTGATCTGGAGGGATGCCTTCTTTATCTTGAATTTTTTGTTTGACTGCATCGATACTGTCAGAGGATTCTACTTCGAGAGTAATAGTTTTACCAGTAAGAGTTTTGACGAAAATTTGCATGCCACCACGTAAACGGAGAACCAAATGTAAGGTTGATTCTTTTTGAATATTATAATCTGACAATGTTCTACCATCTTCCAATTGTTTACCAGCAAAGATTAAACGTTGTTGATCTGGAGGAATACCTTCTTTATCTTGAATTTTTTGTTTAACTGCATCAATACTATCAGAGGATTCTACTTCGAGAGTAATAGTTTTACCGGTAAGAGTTTTGACGAAAATTTGCATGTTTGTTAATTAAAAAATATTTTTTTTATTGAATTGTAAAAAAATTTTGTGTGTGAAGGGTTAAAAGTTATAAAATAATATATGAATGTGGTGGTGAAAAAAATTTTTTTTTTGTTTTACAAAAAAAAATTTTTAAAAATAAAAAATGGTGTGAGAGAATAATGAGAAAATTATTATATTAATTTTTTTCTGCTTGGGACAAAAAGGTTGTGTATTTATATCTCATTTTTATTTATTAATTATAAAATAATAAATGAAAAATAATAAATAATATATTACATATATAATATAAATAAATAATAATATACTTACGTGTATATATATTACGTATACCTATTTATTATTAATAATGAATATATATATATATATATATATATGCCAAAAGACAAAGTGGGTGTGATATGATTTTTGTATTAGTAATTTTGTACCACAAAAAAAATTTTTTTTTTTCACTACTAACCATACAAGTCATACGTAGACGAAGCCTACAATAAGTGGAACTCTTTGATATAAAGCACACTACGAGCTCCACAACATCCACAAAGGATACTTTGAGGGATTTATGAGGCAAATGACTGAAATTTAAATCGGTAATGTGGCCGGGTTAACGTTTGTTTTTAACCATGTCTTGTATTTTCAACTCGGGAAGTAAAACCAAACGACGACATTTACAAGATTACAAATTTTATTACATATTTTACGCTTTATTTTCTTTGCCACGAATTGAACCCTTTTGTTCATTTTGGGATTCTATTACGATGCAAACATAAGCTATATATTCTATTTTTATTGTGCAAGTTCTCTGTATCGAGAGAAACTCTCTTCAACCGTTGAGAATTTAGAACTCTGGTTATCGGCCTTAATTTCAAGTGGTTTAGGGAAGATAAATCAAACGAATTCATGATGAGACAACAGCAGTTGTATGTTTTAGGTATTTTCTCATGTGATTTAATATCTCCCCAGTCTGCTGATTTATGATTGACTGTAGCTTGTTTTTTTAGGTCTAAAATATTTAATTTTTAATTTTTAATTCCTGCTTCCCTAATGCTAGAAGGGTGCCAAGAACCCATTTAAGATCAGAGTCTTCGAAATTTTCAGACTCTGGTAAAAGGGGAACATGATTTAAATTATTAAATGTTGGTTTAGTTGGATCAATGCAACCCATGAATTGAGAGCCTGCCTTTTAAAGAGGCTTCCCATCGATCTGAGGACAGTGATTCACTAGGGTAAACAACACCTATTCGTGTGAACTTATTCAGAATGGTTTATCCGAAGAAGAGTAAAAAAATCAATCATTTTCTGATGTGATGTTTATTTATCTACTCGTGACATATTCCCAATGTTATTATTATTTAGTACAACAGTATTTTTGCCTTTTTGTCAAAAAAATTATTGTTTCATTAATATTAATAATCAATAATTGGTAAATTAGATGGTTTTGTTCGATAGTTTAAATGCAAGTATAAATAAAGTAAGTACGCTGTATAAAAGCGAGACTAACAATCCAAAAGGAAACAAAAAAAAATTAAAAATTTTTTTATAGAAAAGAAAACTCTTTTTCTGTATTGAATGTCCAATTTAGTAATCAACAATTAAATCGATTGGTCGAGAGAATAACTTAAATATTTATATTTATAATAATAAATACAAATAGTCCGAAAAAAAAACATTATAATCGAGCGAGGAATTACAGGTTTCTGGTTGATGTCATCATAATATTAAATAATATTATATTATTAACATTTGGATTTACCACACAAACAAAAGCCATATTATTATTATTTTTACCTCCAACAATCATTTACCAAAAACTCCATGGAATTCGAAGGGAAACTTTAAAAATAATAAATGGGATCGATAATAAATAATTAACAAGAACAATAAACATTATTATAGTATAAAATTTGTAATACAAGTCATTAATATTACAATACCAAATAAAACAATAATTTAAAAAAAGAAATCTCTTTTTATATAATATATGTAAGTGCTGTGTAACTTTTAATATAGCCTATAAAAAAAATCCAATCAAATCATTTTATCCATCTTTAAAATATTTAGTGATTGGTCAATCTTATTACTATATTTTAAAATTTCTCAAAAATGGATTCAACAACATCTGAAACAACGCCAACTGCTAATACGATGAATAATAATAATAGTGGTGGTGGTGATGGTGGTAATGGTGGTGGCGGCGGTGGTCAAGGAGCTATAAGTGTTCCTCCATGTCTATCGTATTTTTGCATTTATAATCCTACTCTCGGACCAACGGAAGAAACTCAAAAAGATCAAATTCTTTATTATACCTCAAGAAAACAGGTGCCATTGGATACAACAATACGTCAAATTGGTTTGGCTCAAGGAATAGTAAACTTTACAAAGTTAGTTATATGTAGAGACAATTAGAAAAGAAAAGATTGTGGCAAATTTTTTTTGACTGAATATCAAATCAAAATTTTTAAAATATAGTTTTGTTGAAATATTCTCTATTACTGTGCAACACACTATTTCAGAATATTTTCCCCTACTAAACCATGTGAAAATGTTCATACGCAAAAAAATCGATTAGCATTTTATGAAGCTGAACCAAATTATTGGATACATGTTGTAAATATTAATTTATTAATTGTTAATTATTACAATTCGTTTTATTTATTTTATTTTAAAAATTTAAAATTTTTTTTTGTCGGGATAAAAGTTGATTGAACTAGGATATGTCAGGAGAACAACTAAAGATAAAGATGGAAAACCAAAGATTATAACTGAATATCTAGATGTAAATTTACACGATTCTGAAATTGGAAAAATGTTAGAAATTGGATATGAAATGTACAGGGCAAGTAATTATTATTGTATCTCGTGTATTTTAACGTGCATTTAAACTTGATTATATTTACAATCAATAATTAATTGATATTTTTAATTATTTTATCTAGTTATTTAATGGAACTTTTGATTTGACAACAAGAACTTCAGGAGTGAAATCTTTAAAGGTTAAATTAGAAGAATTTTTTGGTAATTGGGTATTTGAATGGGATTTTGAGAAGACTGAATTAACCAAAATTGTCGATGGTAATTATAATAATATTGATATTATGTTAGTGGTAAACATGCTTGTAATAATATGATATAAATATATTTATAATATATTATTATATTATTATTATAATCACATGCACACACTCGCACATTTATATATATTATAGGTATTCTTTATCTTCCACTTTCTAGGCCAGCATATTTGGAAATAACATCATTAATCGAACAAATTCACTCGGAATATGAAATAATAGAAGACGCTGTAGTGTTATGGAAAAACAAATTGATATACAATGGAAGCATTCCTGAAAATCAACTAAAAGGAATTTGGAAACATTTGGATACTTTGATTTCTGAAAGAAATTTGTTCGAAAGAGAACTTGAAAGAAAAAAGAATACCAAAGACAGTGATAAAGTAATGACTATTTCAAAAATTTGTGAAATTATTTATTTATATATTTGTATATTTACATTTATTTATTTATTTGTTTGTTTGTTTATTATTTAGTTTTCTTCAACAATTAAAGGATTTACAAAGTTGATTTCTGGAGCTAATCCTTTTTCTCGTTTTTCGCCAAATTCTTTATCATTTCCATCATTATCATCATCATCATCGACAACAACGTCATCCGATAATCAGCAAAGTCATTTCCTTTCCTTTGAATCGTCACTTAATCCTTTTTCTTTTTCATCATCTACACAACAGCCGCAGCAGCAATCTTCTTCTTCAGAGCCTCCCCTTGATTCTTCTTCTTTACCATCCGAAATAAATTTATCAAAATTCTTGATAGGACCAACAGATTTAGATGGATCTAATAGAGATATTAAACCTTTGACAATTTATTTAATAAAAAAATTAGACGATAAAGAAATTGATGATGACGAATATAATGATGTTGTTGACAATGTTGAAAAATATTTTTTAATTGCATATAAGGTACCCTATTATTTATTCGCTGGAAGGTAAATTATTATTTTTCAAAAAAAAAAAAAAAATCTAAATTAACAAATTTATTAATAACATAGCAAGATTTTCTTACGTTTGCATTCTTAATACCGGCCAAATCGGTGGAAGGAATTACAAAAGTATACGATATGAAATTTTATATATCTCTAGATGAATGTTTATCTATTAGATCTGAATCAATAATTAATGCAGTAAATGAGGATTATGAAAAATCAAGAAAATTTGGGTAAATAAATATTTATTCATATTATTATTATTATAAATATAATAAATATAAACATTCTATAAACATCATATGCAAAGAAATAAAGTGGATATAGATAGAGAATATCGATATTTATATTTTGATAAAATGACTTTGGCTATAAAGACTTCATTACATTCATTGTCATTAACACCACCAACCATATCATCAACTTCATCATCATCATCTTCATCTAATGGAAATGTGTTCAGAGGATTAACTATTACAAACGAGATGGCTCATGCATTATGTGATATACATGAAGATCTTGAAAAGTTGGTGTTATTATACACATTACATTTGCATTTATATATATATATATATTTACTTTTTCTTTTTTTTTTGTTAATTATTATAATATTAGACATCAACAATTGACAGAAGTCTATACAAGATCTACAACAAATTTTTGGGTAGTTGGGAGAAGGTCTGATAAACGTATACTCTATATTGTTGTACCTAAAAAAGATACATCACTTATAGAAGTTGAAGGTAATAATATATATTTATTTATTCGTATAATATAGTTTTTAAAACAAATAATAATATATTTTTGGAAATTTTTTAGATGAGATAAGAAAACTTACAAGTTTATATTTTTCTGCAAATAATAACTGAAACTAATTCAACTATTATCATATTATTATTATTAATTATTATTTTATCTGTTATTATTCTTAACTCCAATCATTATTTTATTTATAACATAATCGTAATATATATACATTTAGTCGAAGAACTCTTTTAATAAAAAGTTTTTTTTACAACTTGATATCGTATCATATATGTAATACATATAATGTATATGGTAATAATAAAGCCCTTTTTCATATATAATTAATAGAATTTTTTATGCATTTTCTTTTCTTGACCTTGCAAGTTATCTTAAAATTGTGAAAATCACTTTCGAACATGGTTTTAGTAGTCATCAAATAACTTTCTATTTTCCTATTATAGCACAATTTTACATGGGCGACCTATAATTTTTTTTACTGGTATTGCATGAAACTGTAAATAAAATAGTAGGAAGAGCTGGGCAAAAAAAAAAAAATTACTGTGTTTGCCTATCGATAGCTGGAATTTCACCAAATATATCTTTAGTTTGTAAGTTTGTAAAATTTCAATCACCGTTATGGCTCTCGATGAAAATTTTTCTCTTTAAAAATATATTAATTTCCAAGTGCCAGCTCACCAGTAATAATAATAATAATAAAAACATGGATGACGAATTTTCTTTATAAAGGAACTCACCCATTCCTTATAACTAGATAATTTGATTAGTGGAATTATACTTGAAGTTTATACGTGTCATGAATAAAAACTTTGAAAATTATGCCATAAATTCGATTTCATCGTTACTGATTTGACAGAACTCATATAATTAAAAATTGCAAATATTAATTGACTTAATGACGACTATAATTGATTAGGTGACAGCCTCCGTCCATCGGCCAAATTATAGGATATGGTCCATAAAAACTTGTTTTTCCCCTGCTAGTTTTATAACCATTGCTGCTGTACTTTAACACAGTTGTATTTGTCATCGTTAAATATTAATATAATTACTTGAATTTTTCTTCTAATTAACGTATCTATCCAAACTTGACTTTGATTGGCTTGCGAATCTGAATGCAATGGAAATATTTCTAATAGCATCAACAGAATCGATAACATTATAAAGGTCCACCCACGGCTTAGAGACTGTTGAATCTGGACAGCTTCTCGTGATGTCGTCCGTCATATCAGAAAATCATTACATCCCAAATTAATTGTTAGTTATATGAATAACATCATTTGACAGTTGGTAAATTTTTTTTCACAAATTGATTGTACCAGAGTCAGTCAGCAGGTATTATTGTCTAAATAAGAAGTTACTACTAATTTGATATTACATTTCTTCGAACTTATTTATATTTTCTGTATTATTATCACAAAACCTACGTGCAAATAGGAAATTAAAATGTAGGAAAGAAAATTCAGTTTCAAGAATCTACTCTTAAGTAGTAGTAGTCAATACCAGAGAGAGAGTAATATTGTCGTTATATTATAATAAGCTTACACTGCAATAAATAAAATATTATCTATCCTCTGATCTAAAAACTTAGTATTAGTATTGCCTTGTTACTACAAACTTAACCGCAGTATTGTGATCTCAACAATAAAAGATTATCGATGCAAGTTTTTCTTTTTGAGTTCTAATTCAGCAAAGTACTATTGATAAACACCTACTTAATTTATTACCTTTCATATTCAGCGAAACTGCTTTTCCTCATATACATACAAAAGTAGGAGGTATTGTTGATGTCTTGATTTAACCATAAAGATTTAATACATTAAGAGGATATATAGAGGCTTGGGGACTCATACTTTGATCTTATTATTATTTACTTGGTTGATCGACAATGTACAGATTATAATTATTAAAAACTCGACTTTGAAACATTTTACAGCCACCCAGGGGGTTGTTATATATAAATAATACGTAGCTTAGGTTCTGTTTAATAAACTATCAAGGTAACTCGAAAAATGCAGAGGCAATTTCGATGTATGTTAGATGAAAAATGTTTTCAAACATTCAAAGAAATTCCAATATTGTTAAAATTACTCAACCACCAAAAATGTTTTTGCAAGAAATAAGGGTGGATATTATTTGTTGATTTCTAGACATTCAGAGGGAACTTATATGGAAGTGATTGGTCGTCTGATTAATATAACTATGTGTGATTTACCACTTGAATTCAAGATTGATATAACTAGGTAATCCACATAATGTTATATGATGAAGTAACAGTGATGCAACACTAGAAAGTACAATTATCAACAATATAACTCTTATGCAAGAATTCCGGAAACTTCTTTCTAATTGAGGCCTCAGACAAACTAAGGGTAAAAATGGCATAAAATTTTTTAAGGACACTTATTATGTTTGAGTAGATAAAAAACAAATAAATGGAAAATTTCAAACTACACTTAATTTTCTAATATCATATCATATCATACATTGAAGGAGCAAAAAGAATAGACTCACTCAACTTTATCTAACAATAACGCGATTTGATTTTTTTAACAATGATAACAATAATGCAATGTCGAATATTTAGGTAGATCATTTAGTTAGTCTACCAAGTAAATATGGAGGGGATATAATTTAATAATTTAAACATTGTTTATTATTAATTTTTGCTGGATAAAAATTTAAAAATTGGGAAAATATTGAAAACCAATAAAAAATATTTCAGGAATTAATCCGTTATTTACAATGAAACATCAATTTAGAAGTTTCTGTGTTACTGATTAATATATTTACAATTTAATTACGGAGGCATTTCGGATTTTGCGACAGCACCTATTACTATTACTATTTCCCAAAAACAATTTGTAATATATAATTGGTCACTTGAAAATGCACAAGAAATCAATCTAGCAATTTTATCTATTGAAACTATTATTAAATACATAGTCATGATGTTTACATAATTGAAAAGAGAAATTGGGGGTGGTTAAAACGATTATTAAAGCACCAAGGAATTAAACCCACAATTAAGTATATTAGTCACAGGACATGTCCACCGTTCGAAATTCAATCGGCGGAATCGGCGCGCACTAACCAAATATGGAAATCAACCGCAGATAATTTCTAAAATTAGATTAGTTTATGTAAAGGCGCAGTCGAATTTCGAACACTGGACATGTCACATCAATTGATTTTCTATATGTGAAAATAAATTCGAAATTCGTGTCACATGAAGGTTTTTTAAAATATCTCGTTATTTTTATAATAAACTCGAACTTTGTTGTTAGAGTAAAATGAAAGTACTCCATTAAAG
>CAUDNR010003524.1:34891-54519 GCA_958430865.1 Entrophospora sp. SA101
ACCACAAGGAAATAGTTGACCTTTTTATATTATTAGAAAAATGACAAAACTACAAAATGGTGAAAAGGCAAGAGTCATTATAGGTTACAATTCTTTTCGATTCTATATTAATATACCCAAATGACAAAAGGGTCTGATTTTCAATCTTTTATTTCATTAATATTAAACAATTGATCAATGGATTTTATTGGATTTTATGTGACAATTGGTTATTTCCGGTCCATTATTTCTTTATTTTATAGTTTTTTTTCTTTGTTCAATATCTCTATTATAATTTTTGTCAATTTCCTTCTTGATATATTAGTATTAGTAAATAAATATAATCCGGTATTAGTATTTACTATTTGAAAATCTTTGCTTTTTTGGCTTCTTATTCGTCACACCTTAATTATCACGTATGTCACACGATAAGATCTTGTGTAATTTTCAAACCACTTTTTCAAACCGAATCAAACCAAACCAAGCTGCCCCAAGCATAGTGGAAGTTTGTTGTTACACGAAACATTATACAGAACTCATTGCTTCTGAAACTTCGCCAGTATATAGTTGTTACCTCTCTAAATTGGAGATCAAGTTCAGATCCAATTCAAATCCAGTTTATCACTTACTTTTTATTGCCAGAATGTTTGCTGTGTATTGTAAAGCTACATTGCACAATATAAAAATTAGTGTAACATTTCAAATTTCCACTATGCTGCTGCCCCATCCCTAACAAGTAACCTAGTCCCGCAACTTGCTGCGCCTCGTGGCCAATTTTGGGAAAAATATCAAATCTCAGAATTGTAAGTTATGCTCAAAAATGCAATAAAATTTTTGTACCGCATGACCTTCAATGGTGATACAAATTAAAAAAATTTTCATTTAAATATTTATATGGCTCATGTCACCTATAATCATCAAATTGATGCACCATGTGCTGAAATTTCAAAAAAATTTGTTTTCCCAATTTTTTCAGATTTGATAAAAACATGGTTTTTTGTAAAGGGTAATATTATATACAGAAAGGTTCTTTTTTGTGAAATATACAGAACCTATGTGACAAATAAGGATTAATTCTTAGAGTTGGTAAACACTGTGTAGTTCCTGCTACCCAGCCCACAAATTTAATCATCACGTCTGTGATAAATGTCACATTGGTTTTACAAAAATTTTGAGCTACAATTTAGTTTCCTTTTTTATAGAATGAATTGCTATTTTTGGTAGGGTTCTGTATATTCCATAAAAAGAACCTTTCTGTATATAATATTTTCCTTTTGTAAAAATCACAAGATCAGTTAAAAAATTTTTTTTTTAAAAAACCAATTAAACTAATTCCCAAACTTAAAAACTGTAAAATGCCTTACCCATCCAAATGCAAAGTCAATTAAAGGATGCAAGAACACAAATTGGAAAAAAGTGTATGTTCTAGAATTAAATTACATAAATATCTTGTAAATAAAATTTTAATATCATTTTATGTTTTTGAAAGGTGATGATGAATTATTGTTCAATGATGTTATTGTAGATGTTGATGATGAATTGTATAGTATTATGAGAAATGAAAATAATGAAAACAATGAAGAAAGTGATTATTATATAAGTGATTATGATTTTAACTGACAATTCAGGTAGTGAGGATGAATGGAGCAATATAGATTTGACAAACCACCTTGTGAAATCATTTGAAATTACAGAAGAAACAATTGCTAAACAAAATCTAAATTCATTTGAGGTTCTTAAAGAAGCTTCTATAAAACCAAGTGCATTTTTATTGCCCAACAAAAGATCATTAATTTATTCTGGGATGCTAAATCAACTTTACAAAATAAAAGGCATGCCTTGCTGCAACTGGATCTAAAAAAATTACATCAATTTTTCCATCACAAGCATCAAGAATTATTTCATCATCATCATCAAATAACACCAATGATATACCTTCTTCTTCATTAAATGAACCTGATATCATGCCTGTCTTTGATGTGGTAAGTACTGCCAATGATATTAATAATGAATATTCTTTACATCAGGAAAATGAGTACAAATATTATGTGTATATAATACGCAATTGCAGGGATTAAGCATATAATATATGTACAATTTGCATACATAAAAAAATATGCGATTTGTATGCATATTATATGCTTAATCCCTGCAATTGTGTATTATATACGCATAATATTTGTACCCATTTTCCTGATGTACCAACATTAGAACATAGATAAAAAATAAAAAAGAATTGGACCCAAGGTTGCAGTATACTGCACAGTATTTAAGACTTGTCAATTCAGGTTACAAAAAAATGGATGCCAGCAATATTATTGCACAATCCTTAAGGGTAGAGTGTAGTCATGTGATTTTTCATAACAACTGAAAGGATAAATTTTTTACAGTGATGATCATTTTCTTGTGCCACACATTAAAATAAATTATAATAAAATAATTCTAAAACGATCAAGCTTTTAATAAATAATATAAATAATTCCATCCTTTTGATTTAGCTTCAACAACCCTGAGACCATAAATAATCAAGCTATATACAAGTTAAGGGTAGAGTGTATGTAACACGAAATTTACTATGATACAGTAGATAATTTTTTGACTGCGAATCATTAAAAATTATTATTATATACAGTAATATATAGAAAAAATCATTTTTATTTTATTTGTAAAAGAATGATGATAATTAATATTAAATATTTAATACAACATTGTCCTTTTCTTCTATGACATCCTTTAGCAAACAAAAAAATAAAAATAAAGCTACAGTTCATTCTCTCTATAACAAACACTAAGTAAAATCTCTATAATGAACTTCCCTTTTAATTAATTTCTCTCTCTATAACAAACATCTTAGTAAACACACCTTATAACAAACTGTATATTTTCTTATTTATAAATAAATTATGATGTCAGTTAATTATATTACAAAATAATGTATTAATTATATTAATTATATTACAAATAATGTATTGTGAGATTGTAAACCGTGGACCAACCAATTGACCAATTAGAACGAACTTACTACGGAAGTCATGTGATGCACTAAATATTACATGTAGATCATTACATCATTTCTATTTTTAACTTATTTTATGACAGAATTATTTATTTCGAATTATTAATCAGATTATTTGTAATAATGACTCATAGGATTAGTAATTATGAGTCAGAGAATTAGTAATTAGCAATTAGTAAGCTAGTAATACAGAAAGTAGGATTAATAAGCATATTTTATTGGACAAAGCATTGTAAAGGTCATGTTATTTGTGATACCTCAAGAAGTATAAAAGAGCTTGGTTTTAGACCAAGTGAGAATCATCATGTTCATGATACAATAATAATAATTGAATAAATAAATTCCCCCCATTGTTAATAATTAAATAAACACATTTTACCTTATTATGAATTTTTGCATAGTTAATAGGAAAAGCTATTGTGAATTGTTCCATGGTCCTCTCTGATGATTAGTGGCTGGCCACTAATCATTAGTTAGGAACCCCGATTTGATTGTTCTATGCTGCTTGTAGGGACGCCTCAAGTGGTGTAGTTGTAAATATTTCTTGTATATATTCTTTTTATTTTATTTATCATTTTTAGGCCAGCAGTACTTCATATTAGTACTGTAGAGAGAGAATTGTGCAATAGAATATTTTGGGAAGGCTCCTAGCTGTGTGCGAAGATGGAGGCCTGGGAATTTGAGAACCCTTAGCTGTGTGCGAAGATAGGGAGATTTATATATTGGACTTTTTATTTATTTTATCTTATATATTTTATTGGACACAACCCGAGCTGTAATTGAATTTACACACTCGCAATACTAATATTATATTATTATAATTACAAGATGTCAAGGCAGCATACCATTTAAAAAGAAAGATTTTGGTATGCGATGTTTGATTATCAGAAATTTTACAAGTGTTGAAGCACACACGCTACCTTGAACACATTTACAGTCATTCTCACACATTCCTCATGTACACAAGGCTAATCTGACCTGGTGGATCAATGATACAATGATGCTACTGAATTCCAGGGGTAATATGTGGCTCTGGAGTTTACCAAGACTGTATCAATCATCAATGATGCTTTTACTAATCTTCCCTTACAGCACCAGACCAGAGATGGCTGCTGGCATGCTGGCTGAAAAGTTGCCTGCAACGATCCTATGGTTGGCTCAGTCCAAATACCTCCTACAGCTGCACCACATACTCAAATTTCAAATAAATTTTTTAAAAAAGGGTTACACATGATTTATTTTCCTTACTGCCAAATTTAGATATGATAGTCGAGTATTAGGCTAAATTTAGAATGATGATCAAAAACTAGTCTAAATTTAGCAATGATCATAGTGCTCAAATTTCTCATGAGCATAGTAAAATACATGTTTTAAAAAAGAATAGAACTCTACAATAAATAATTTTTTGGAGAAAATCTCTTCATTACATTAAAAGTAGAAACCTATTTACCAACTAATGAGGCTATTTTTTTAAAAGGTAGGGCAGAAAATGACTTCTATACTTTTAAAGTTTGCCCAAAATTTAGGAGGTCTTTAGACCGAGCCAACTATATATAGGAGATATAGAATTTTTTGATCTTATTTGATATAAATTATTGTGTAACAACATTCGCATTGAATAGACAGAATTATAATAATAGTATTTAATACTTAGTCATAAACAATTGCCTAAGCAATTTATTTTGCCATAGATTTGAAGTTGATTAAGCTTTGATGTATATAGTCTCAATTTCATGAATTATATAAAATTTATTTTGAAATAAGTTTTATTAAGGAAGCTTATATTTCCAGGAAATTAGTAGATTAATGCAACGAGATCTACTATTAGTAAGGGTGGAGGAAATCTTTTTTTTTTATTGGAAATATTTGTTATTATGAATATTATTAAACATACAGTATATATTTTTATAATATATATTTTTTAAATGATCTGTTTTGTAAAACTCTTAACAGGTAGAGTAAGCTGTCACTATAGAGGACATGTTTATTGGATTATTAATATACATTCATGGAATTACTCTGCCAAGATAATGATCATTTAGCATATGTTTATTTTTACTTATTTATTGATTTTTTAGAGATTTTTTTGTGAATTTCCAAAAAAATTAAAAAAAAAGAATTCAATTATTTGAAGGGCCTTTTTAATGTTAGGCGAACATGTTATTTGGTATGTTATTCCACACATGTATTATTAAGTTTGCCAGGTAATGGTCATTTGGCATGTTTATTTTTACTTGATGATGATTTTTTTTAAAAAAAAATTTCCAATTAATTAAAGAACCCTTTTAATGTTAGGTAAAATTTTTTGTAAAATTTTTTCATTCATTTTTAATGCAATAGCACTTCAGCTGCTTGCTTTTTATGATACTAATTAAACCTGGATATCCATGACTTAATTTGTTGAAATATTATTGAATTCAATTTCATTATTTTCAGTATATGATTAAAGATTTCTTAACATATTTTTAGCTGATATTTTTGATTTTTTCTACATTACCAGTTAAAAACATTTTCTTTGATTTTTCAACCACTTCTAAATTAATTCTTTTGCCACCACCTTTTTTCCCAAATATTTGTTTGCTTTTCAAAGCAAATCCAGATTTAATATGCAATAAGGAAATTTAGTGATTCAGCAGAAATTTACAATTATTATGGTGAACTGTTGGTTGAAAGCGGTGATATTTTTCATATTAATATCATTATCATCCAATAGCATTAAGTTATATAATAAATCATAACTGCTATGTTGGTCTAGCCTTTCTTTGATAACCAATTTATTCTCAGGTGAACCCAAATTCTTATCTTTAAGGATGAATCTTACTTCTGAAGTTTTCAATTTCTGGATGGATGGGTTAATTTGTGTATAGTCATTTTCCATTCTGATTGAGGTATTGTTTGGGTCACTGATTATAGCATTTGGTTGACTTATATTATTGTTTTTGAGAAGTTTTTTTATATCAAATATTGAATAAATTTTTGGTGATCCATAATTAGGTATTTCATAGGCTTTTATAATTCCTTCTTCTACATCAGTTGGCCACATAAAAGTAAAATAATTGGAAATTCCTGTAATGGTCCCAACTGATATTTTTTTTACTATGATCTGGAGTTAATTTTCCAACTGAAGTGAAGTACCTGCAAGAGATTCATTAGAAATTACAATATCTTCTCCACTAAAAATGCTATGGCCTAATTTTGGTTTATCTAATAAATCCATGAGATAGTTGTGCATGGTGAGAATATACAATGGACCTGGTTCCAAAAATTTCTATTTTGTTATATTCAAATTATACCATTTTTTCCAATAACCAGCAATCACCATTGATTCTGAATTATGGTAATGTCCACCATTATCAAAAAATATTTTAATTGAATTTAATGTTTGCATCTGGCTTTGTTAGTCGTTCTAGAACAACATCAAATGCTAATGCAGTAAACCAAGCATCTTGTTTAACATCATCAGACCAATGGTCAAATGCTCTTTCATAATTATTTTTTGATTTGGTAATTACTAGAATTGTATGAAGAGTCCAACCTTCTTTTCCATAAAAATTATTTTTTTGTTCCACAACGACTTATAGGATTAACCTTCATTTTGTAGTCATAAATTAACACTGCATCAACATGTCTTAATTCATGTAATTCAGCATTAAATTGTGAATTTAAATATATCCCATGCAATTGATGGGATAAAAGTTTATTCTGATCAGGGCTGGTAGTGTAAAGGAGTTAAAAACCTAATTTAGTAATCATCTTGACTAAACTTGACTAAACTTGACTTAAAATATGACTAAATAGTTTAGTCAGTTTAGCCAAGTGCTCATTTGAGTTATGCAGCCAGCCCTGATTCTGGTATTCCTCTAATATTTCTATGTTAATTATAGAAGTTTTCTTAATTTCATTTAAAACTGTAAATAAAGACATGCAATTATTGCATAAAGAATTATGCTCTTCTGTGCATTCTCCAAAAGCATAAAGAAGACAATGATTTAAGCAAGAATCATGTTCAAGAAGCCCATTATTTAAAACCATTATTTCACCATCTAATTTGCTTTTTAAATGTCATCCAAGTAATTCTATTTTATTAATCAAATTATATTTTTTTCTGTTTCATATAACTGTGATTCAATCAATAAATTAAAAACCTGATACTCACAAGTTATGCACAAACCATCCAAATCCTTTCTATATTTAAATTGACAATCTAATCAACACATGAAACTTGTTCTTTTCAAACCATTGTATTTTTCCCACTTTTCTTTATTTTTATCATATGGTTGGCTCGGTCTAAAGACCTCCTATTGCTGCGCCATACGGCCAAATTTCAAAATAGCAATTTTGTAGTTCGTTCAAAAATGGAATAAAATTTTTCAAAAAATAGGACTTCACGTGATTTTAATTTTCTTACTGCCAAATTTAGATACAATAGTCAAGAGCTAGTCTAAATTTGGTAATTTTTTCTAAATTTAGAAATGATCATAGTAGACAAATTCCTCACGAGCATAGTAAAGTACATGTTTTAAAAAAGAATAGAACTCTCCAACAAATAATTTTTTAAAAATAAAGACATATTCTATCAACTAATAGAGCTATTTTTTTAAAAGGTAGGACAGAAAGTGACTTCTATACTTTTAAAATTTGCCCAAAATTTAGGAGGTCATTAGACCAAGCCAACTATATAGAAAAGTTTCTAAATCTCTCAATTGTTCATCAGATAACTTTTTTCTTATCATTTACATATGATCTTCTAAAATTGGTCCTCCACTTCCATACAATTGTGCAGCATTAATTAAATTATTGCTGACTATAAGTTTTTCATTTAATTATGAAAATTTTTCAGCAATTATGACAAAATTCTTCATTGACCATCATTGCCTTTTATATTTGAACACATTGCATCTTTAAAACATTTCCAAAAAATTTTTACATCTGAATCAGAATCCAATTCTTGTTGTAAAATAATTTAGGTTTGTCTCAGTAAAAAGATCCAATGTTTCTAAATCTGCTGCAGTATCTCCAGCTTTTGTCCAATATTCATTATTTTTGTAAATTTTATTTGTTTGCAACCAGATGCATTCAATAATTGTCTCCAAGCTGGTTTTTTCTTAAACCGAAATTGGCTGAGCCTTGGCATTTTGAAAATTCCGAATTTTGTTATACATTTAAGAAATTGAGACTAAGTAAATTTCGTGTAACAACTTTTTTTCATAGAATATTTTCTACAACATACATTTGATTTATTGATTTATTTATTTCCTTTTTTTTATTAATAAATAAAAGTTCTTTACAACAAAAAAGTTTAACGAACAAAAGAAAATCATTAACAAATTTGGTCGTGAGATTCAAAATATCGTAACACGAAAATTATTGTTGCATAACTTTCAAAATTAAAAAATCTATGAAAAGAAAATTCGAGACAAACTTTTTTTTAGATTAAAGCTAAATTGAATGGTGGTAGGTTTCAACTTTGAGTATAGATGATCCGCACTGTAATAGTAAACGTTATTATTATTAAATGTGTATCTTTTCCTTTTTTAGTAAGATTAACTATGACATTGTGATATCGAATAATATTCATGTTATTTGAATATCAGTCACATGAATGATATTTGGACAATGTCCGAATAATTCCGAATGAATACAAACATTACTAATGACCTCCTGTTGCTGCGCCATACATTCAAATTTCAAAAAATTGCGATTTCATAATTCGTTCAAAAATGCAATAAAACTTTTTTTGGTTTCACGTGATTTTGGTTAAAAAATTATATTCCTATTGCCAAATTTAGATATAAATGTCGAGTATTAGTCAAAATTTCGTGATGATGACCAAAAACTAGTATAAATTTAACAATGATCCTAGTGCTCAAATTTCTCATGAGCACATGTTTTAAAAAAGAATAGAACTCTACAACAAAGAATTTTTTTGAGAAAATCTTTTTATTACATTAAAACTAAATACATATTCTATCAATTTATAAAGCTATTTTTTTAAAAGATAGGACAGAAAATGACTTCTATACTTTTAAAGTTTGCCCAAAATTTAGGTCTTTAGACCGAGCCAACTATATAAGTTTGAGAAAATAAAACATGTTCACAATTAGACCTTTCTAAGAATGTAATGTGATAACCATCTGAGGGCTCTGATTTATCATATGAAGCATTTACAACAAACATTTTAAACTTTCCTTCATTGATAATAAATGGAAAAAATGTGATCAGATATTTTTTTAACTGTAAATCATTACCCATTCCAAAAAAAATCAGATCCATTCAATTTCTATATACAAAGTTGTGAGAATGATCTGATATTTTTTATATGGATTATTAACTACTATTGACATTTCATTAATTTATCCCCGATAACAATTATATTCAGGCTTATTATTTTTCCTTTGATTAACTAATGTACAAAAAATCAGAGCTTTGGGACAATGAAGTATTTTTAAATGCAATCTAATAGGATAAAATTTTTTTATATATGTATTTGGGTCTAATTTGCTTTCCCACCAGAATTTTGCAAATGGACCATAATTCAAAGTACTCATAATAGATCCAGATTCAATAAAATTTGAATTAAATTCAATTGACATTTTAAAATGATGATTTGTTTAACTTTGCACAGAACAGAATTTTTTTTAAAATATTTATTGTGTAACATGATCCCCCTTTTTTTATCGATCAATATTTATTTATTACATCCGAAATTTGCCACCGAAAATATATCGTTTAATGCTAAATAAAAAAAAAAATATTTAGGTCTGTCGTATTTTTTATTAATATTATTAATATTATTAATGGAAAAGAGATATTTTATTTTTGGTGACCAGTCGCATTTATTATTATGAAAAAATTTTTGCCGTATTTAATTTATTATTAATATTATTAATATAAAAAAAAATTTTTTTTGGTGACCTGCCGTATTTTATTATTAATTCGAAAAAAAATCATGTTTTTTTATTGTAAATTTTTTTATCATTTGTTTCGATTCAGAGGAAATTATCTTGCATTATATCTTTTTTCCAAAAGAAAAAACCGTTTTTTTTAAATTGTAAAAACGTTATTTCCTTATTGAAAAAAATCTGGTGATTTTTATAAATTCAATTTAAATAATAAAGTTCGTACGATGACTTTCTCTCTATTACTATAATAATAATGATTTAAATATCTTACTCTAAGATTTAATTAAATTTCTGTATAATAATAATGGGTTCGTATCATGTATCACATACCTAAAAATTTTTAAAAAAAAATTACGGCAAACTACGCGATTAATTGTGTAACAGGTATGTAGAATATTCTTTTTGTCGATCTTTTAATATAAAATTTCCCCCCGTATTTTTATAATAAATTGATCATTCATAGACGGATCATTATCAATTAATTTATCTACGTTACATCTAAATAGGCAACTCTATATTAACTTTAATTTGATATAACAATTGTTTGTAAAAATTACCGAAACTGAGTATTATTAATGATAGTGATAATTATTACCGAAACTGAGTATTATTAATGATAATGATAATATTGTCATTATAGATTACTTTTTTACATATCACTGTATATACCAGGGTTATTACACGTGGAGCATGAAATATTAGAAAAACCAGGTGGTTGCTGAATTTAAAATATTAACACGTAAATGACATCATTTAACGACCGTTATCGACTTTTAGCCATTGACGCAATTGTTTCATGTTTTATTACCCAATGACTGGTTTTTGTATGTCTGACTATGAAAATTCGAAAATTTTCAGATGAAGATATCGGAATGTCCAGACATGAAGTTTTGTAATGCTTAGATTGCAAAGATACACAATAACGTGTCTTAGGATGTCTCATTTCATAAGATATGTCGAATTCTCTCTCACATAGATTATTCTGTAGGATTCGATCTAACCAATTTTTGAATCACATGTCACATTATGGAAAATTATTTTTCCAATTACTGTTTAAGTTAAATTCAATTTTTAGCGTCATCTTTATCTTTTAGATTATTATTTGATTATCCCCTATTCAAGAAAATCGCAATAACCAAAATTTTTTATTAAATAATTTCGCAAGAAACTTAAAAACAACATATCAATATTCAATCATTTTCTTTCTTTATGAATGTTTGTTTTTACTCTCATTTTAATAAATTAATTTCCTTTTTCCCAATGATTAGTTGTTTCTTAAAAAAACAACTATTCTAAACATCGAAAGTTTTAAATATTCGTGCAATCAATAAAAAATAAATAATATATTTTATGCAACACATGGATCCTGAATTATCATTATATATAGATAAAGCACAACTTAGAGATGATGAAACTCGCCTCATATTCAATCCTCCTTGCAAAATTTACTCACAGATCACCGAATTTATTTCAGCTAATCCCAACAATGTTGATTCCATAGGTATCCCAAAATCGCAAAACTGTTTTTTTTTATACCGCAAAAATTACAATGCAAAACATAAATCTCATAGGAGCAAAAAGGATTGGAAAATTCTTTCAAAGGAAGCTGGTAATGCCTGGCATAATGAATCTAACGAAGTAAAAAGTTATTTTAAAGTATTAGCAAAACTAGCTTTTCAAAAAAATAAACTAAGTTATGAAAACCTACTACTAAGAAATTGTATTTTTATTGTCCAACAACCAGGGCTACAACATAAAAAAATAGATAACAATGGTTCTGCAGTTTCATCATCACCCGATCCATATTTTTCTTCTTTATCTTCTACTTGTTATTACTCAAAATATAATGCTAGTTCACAACCAAAACTACAACAAAAACAAACAGATAATAACGATCATGAACCTTCATCATCTTTACTTTATCCATCTTCCACTTTTTCTTGCACGAGTAATAATACAAGCTTGCCTCATTTTATGACTCAACAACCAAATAATAACGATTATCCAACAACAACATCATCACCATTTCATCCACATTCCAGTTTTTCTTACACAAGTGATGATACAAGCTCGCCTCGCTTTATGACTCGACAACCAAAACTACAACAAAAACAAAAAGATAAAAATAATACCGATTGTGCAGTTTCACTACCATCATCTCATCCACACTCCAATTTTCCTTACACAAGTGATGATACGACCTTGCTTCATTTGGCAGCTCAACAACCAGAAGCACAACAAAAACTAAAAAATAATCTTCATAATAACAATTGTGCAGTTTCTTCACCATCTCATCCACATTCTACTTTTTCTTGCGCAAGTGACAATACAAACTCGCCTCATTTTGTAGCTCAAGAACCAAAAATGCAACAAAAACAAAAAAAAGATTTTTGTGATGATTGTGCAGTTCCATCATCATCACTTCATCTGCATTCTACTTTTTCTTGCGCAAGTGATAATACAAGCTTGTCTCATTTTATGGCTCAACAACTAGAACTGAAACAAAACCAAAATGAGAATCTTCATAATAACGATCGTGCAGTCTTATTATCACCTCATACATATTCTACCTTTTCTTACAAAGATGATAGTATAGTCTCGCTTCATTTTGTGACTCAAAAATCAGAAATAGAAGAAAATCAAAAAGATAAGAGAAATAATAACGATTATGTAGTTTCACCGTCGCCTTATCCACATTCTAGTTCGTTCGATTTTAATACTAATGCTGATTGGAATACAATTATTGACTACTTCCGATTTTAATATTAAGGAAAACATGAAATATAAATGTATGAAATATGAAACAAATGTAATAGATAAGATAGCTTGTTGTAATGACAATATTGCTTTAATAGCATTTTTAAAGAGCAAATTTTATGAATATACCATTTCAATAATTTTATCTGTTTAATCGAATTACTTGATTAAAAGGTAAAGTAATTAAGTTTGTTTTTTTAATTTTCAAACAAATTTACTGTTGTTAAACAAAACAACTGTTCCAAAAAACATATTTTATTTTACTTTCTTTCATGTAACAGTTATTTAATTTTAGTTAAGATGTTAAATAAAAAAAAATTCGCAATAAAGCCAAAAGTCCACCTAGTTAAGATGTTACAATTCTAGTTAGGTGTCTAAATTGTTTTAGATATGCCTTATGTCAAAATATTTAGATGAAATGTCTATTACTAAATAATATAAATACAACATAGTGGAAATTCTATTTACGTCACAATTTGATGATTGTTTAAAGTAGAGATCGGCACCGTTAACGTTAACCAGTTAACAGTCACAGGACATGTCACGCAGATCAATAGGGAGTTGTAAAACATAGTAAAATTTTGATGATCTGCATCATAGTAAAATTTTACAATCAAGTGACTTCTAATCCCCATTTAATACCCTTGCTGTGTAGCAGCCACCGCCAAATTTGATATATAACTTCTTTATCATATGTATCTGCTTTAAGAAAATTTTTAAAGCAGGTTGTTAATAAAACCGAAAATAATCTGACTCTCAAAGTCAAATTTTGCCTTTATATTCATATATGTAAAATTTTGTTTGACGCGTCCAATCGCAAGTATAAGTAGAAGTAAATGTCCAAATATTACATTATGATGAATATTTGTAGATTTTTGATCACTTAGGTATGTCTTTTATAGTAAAATCATTTATTTTAAAAGTAATATAATAAATAAATAGACATTAAAGTTTTTCTTTACCTACAGTATATACATAAATAATAATTATAATAGTAAACAAGCAACAATAATGATTAAATTAAAAGGTGTTTTATCTCCGACTTTATTCATTTAATTATTTGTCATAGTGATGTCATTAAATATAAGTTAAAATAAAAGAAATTTATATACAAATAACTATTGAATAATTGCAAAACGTTCATTTTTGTAAAACTTGCTTCGCAAGCTTCATAGATCTTGTCCTTAATGCTTACTTCAATCACTCTTATACAAACTATTGATGAAACACTTGTTAGTATATTCATAGATCTTGCCATTAACGCTTACTTCAATCACTCCTATACAGACTATTGAATAATCAATAAAACGTTCGTTAGAATATTTTGTTCATAGATCTTGTCCTTAAATCTTACTTCGATTACTCCTACACAAATTGATAAAACGTTCGTTAGAATATTTTGCTCATAGATCTTATATAAACTATTGAATAATTAATAAACGCTTGTTATTACATTTTGTTCATAGATCTTGTCCTTGATGCTTACTTCAATCACTCCTATACAAACTATTGAATAATTAATAAAACGTTTGTTATTATATTTTGTTAATAGATCTTGTCCTTAATGCTTACTTCGATCACTCCTACACAAACCATTAAATAATTAATAAAACGTTTGTTATTATATTTTGTTAATAGATCTTGTCCTTAATGCTTACTTTGATCATTCCTACACAAACTGGATCTTAATCTTTATTATCACCCTCAAAAAACGATGATTCGTTATCGTTGTTTGCTACTATTATTATTGTATCTCGTGTATTTTAACGTGCATTTAAACTTGATTATATTTACAATCAATAATTAATTGATATTTTTAATTATTTTATCTAGTTATTTAATGGAACTTTTGATTTGACAACAAGAACTTCAGGAGTGAAATCTTTAAAGGTTAAATTAGAAGAATTTTTTGGTAATTGGGTATTTGAATGGGATTTTGAGAAGACTGAATTAACCAAAATTGTCGATGGTAATTATAATAATATTGATATTATGTTAGTGGTAAACATGCTTGTAATAATATGATATAAATATATTTATAATATATTATTATATTATTATTATAATCACATGCACACACTCGCACATTTATATATATTATAGGTATTCTTTATCTTCCACTTTCTAGGCCAGCATATTTGGAAATAACATCATTAATCGAACAAATTCACTCGGAATATGAAATAATAGAAGACGCTGTAGTGTTATGGAAAAACAAATTGATATACAATGGAAGCATTCCTGAAAATCAACTAAAAGGAATTTGGAAACATTTGGATACTTTGATTTCTGAAAGAAATTTGTTCGAAAGAGAACTTGAAAGAAAAAAGAATACCAAAGACAGTGATAAAGTAATGACTATTTCAAAAATTTGTGAAATTATTTATTTATATATTTGTATATTTACATTTATTTATTTATTTGTTTGTTTGTTTATTATTTAGTTTTCTTCAACAATTAAAGGATTTACAAAGTTGATTTCTGGAGCTAATCCTTTTTCTCGTTTTTCGCCAAATTCTTTATCATTTCCATCATTATCATCATCATCATCGACAACAACGTCATCCGATAATCAGCAAAGTCATTTCCTTTCCTTTGAATCGTCACTTAATCCTTTTTCTTTTTCATCATCTACACAACAGCCGCAGCAGCAATCTTCTTCTTCAGAGCCTCCCCTTGATTCTTCTTCTTTACCATCCGAAATAAATTTATCAAAATTCTTGATAGGACCAACAGATTTAGATGGATCTAATAGAGATATTAAACCTTTGACAATTTATTTAATAAAAAAATTAGACGATAAAGAAATTGATGATGACGAATATAATGATGTTGTTGACAATGTTGAAAAATATTTTTTAATTGCATATAAGGTACCCTATTATTTATTCGCTGGAAGGTAAATTATTATTTTTCAAAAAAAAAAAAAAAATCTAAATTAACAAATTTATTAATAACATAGCAAGATTTTCTTACGTTTGCATTCTTAATACCGGCCAAATCGGTGGAAGGAATTACAAAAGTATACGATATGAAATTTTATATATCTCTAGATGAATGTTTATCTATTAGATCTGAATCAATAATTAATGCAGTAAATGAGGATTATGAAAAATCAAGAAAATTTGGGTAAATAAATATTTATTCATATTATTATTATTATAAATATAATAAATATAAACATTCTATAAACATCATATGCAAAGAAATAAAGTGGATATAGATAGAGAATATCGATATTTATATTTTGATAAAATGACTTTGGCTATAAAGACTTCATTACATTCATTGTCATTAACACCACCAACCATATCATCAACTTCATCATCATCATCTTCATCTAATGGAAATGTGTTCAGAGGATTAACTATTACAAACGAGATGGCTCATGCATTATGTGATATACATGAAGATCTTGAAAAGTTGGTGTTATTATACACATTACATTTGCATTTATATATATATATATATTTACTTTTTCTTTTTTTTTTGTTAATTATTATAATATTAGACATCAACAATTGACAGAAGTCTATACAAGATCTACAACAAATTTTTGGGTAGTTGGGAGAAGGTCTGATAAACGTATACTCTATATTGTTGTACCTAAAAAAGATACATCACTTATAGAAGTTGAAGGTAATAATATATATTTATTTATTCGTATAATATAGTTTTTAAAACAAATAATAATATATTTTTGGAAATTTTTTAGATGAGATAAGAAAACTTACAAGTTTATATTTTTCTGCAAATAATAACTGAAACTAATTCAACTATTATCATATTATTATTATTAATTATTATTTTATCTGTTATTATTCTTAACTCCAATCATTATTTTATTTATAACATAATCGTAATATATATACATTTAGTCGAAGAACTCTTTTAATAAAAAGTTTTTTTTACAACTTGATATCGTATCATATATGTAATACATATAATGTATATGGTAATAATAAAGCCCTTTTTCATATATAATTAATAGAATTTTTTATGCATTTTCTTTTCTTGACCTTGCAAGTTATCTTAAAATTGTGAAAATCACTTTCGAACATGGTTTTAGTAGTCATCAAATAACTTTCTATTTTCCTATTATAGCACAATTTTACATGGGCGACCTATAATTTTTTTTACTGGTATTGCATGAAACTGTAAATAAAATAGTAGGAAGAGCTGGGCAAAAAAAAAAAAATTACTGTGTTTGCCTATCGATAGCTGGAATTTCACCAAATATATCTTTAGTTTGTAAGTTTGTAAAATTTCAATCACCGTTATGGCTCTCGATGAAAATTTTTCTCTTTAAAAATATATTAATTTCCAAGTGCCAGCTCACCAGTAATAATAATAATAATAAAAACATGGATGACGAATTTTCTTTATAAAGGAACTCACCCATTCCTTATAACTAGATAATTTGATTAGTGGAATTATACTTGAAGTTTATACGTGTCATGAATAAAAACTTTGAAAATTATGCCATAAATTCGATTTCATCGTTACTGATTTGACAGAACTCATATAATTAAAAATTGCAAATATTAATTGACTTAATGACGACTATAATTGATTAGGTGACAGCCTCCGTCCATCGGCCAAATTATAGGATATGGTCCATAAAAACTTGTTTTTCCCCTGCTAGTTTTATAACCATTGCTGCTGTACTTTAACACAGTTGTATTTGTCATCGTTAAATATTAATATAATTACTTGAATTTTTCTTCTAATTAACGTATCTATCCAAACTTGACTTTGATTGGCTTGCGAATCTGAATGCAATGGAAATATTTCTAATAGCATCAACAGAATCGATAACATTATAAAGGTCCACCCACGGCTTAGAGACTGTTGAATCTGGACAGCTTCTCGTGATGTCGTCCGTCATATCAGAAAATCATTACATCCCAAATTAATTGTTAGTTATATGAATAACATCATTTGACAGTTGGTAAATTTTTTTTCACAAATTGATTGTACCAGAGTCAGTCAGCAGGTATTATTGTCTAAATAAGAAGTTACTACTAATTTGATATTACATTTCTTCGAACTTATTTATATTTTCTGTATTATTATCACAAAACCTACGTGCAAATAGGAAATTAAAATGTAGGAAAGAAAATTCAGTTTCAAGAATCTACTCTTAAGTAGTAGTAGTCAATACCAGAGAGAGAGTAATATTGTCGTTATATTATAATAAGCTTACACTGCAATAAATAAAATATTATCTATCCTCTGATCTAAAAACTTAGTATTAGTATTGCCTTGTTACTACAAACTTAACCGCAGTATTGTGATCTCAACAATAAAAGATTATCGATGCAAGTTTTTCTTTTTGAGTTCTAATTCAGCAAAGTACTATTGATAAACACCTACTTAATTTATTACCTTTCATATTCAGCGAAACTGCTTTTCCTCATATACATACAAAAGTAGGAGGTATTGTTGATGTCTTGATTTAACCATAAAGATTTAATACATTAAGAGGATATATAGAGGCTTGGGGACTCATACTTTGATCTTATTATTATTTACTTGGTTGATCGACAATGTACAGATTATAATTATTAAAAACTCGACTTTGAAACATTTTACAGCCACCCAGGGGGTTGTTATATATAAATAATACGTAGCTTAGGTTCTGTTTAATAAACTATCAAGGTAACTCGAAAAATGCAGAGGCAATTTCGATGTATGTTAGATGAAAAATGTTTTCAAACATTCAAAGAAATTCCAATATTGTTAAAATTACTCAACCACCAAAAATGTTTTTGCAAGAAATAAGGGTGGATATTATTTGTTGATTTCTAGACATTCAGAGGGAACTTATATGGAAGTGATTGGTCGTCTGATTAATATAACTATGTGTGATTTACCACTTGAATTCAAGATTGATATAACTAGGTAATCCACATAATGTTATATGATGAAGTAACAGTGATGCAACACTAGAAAGTACAATTATCAACAATATAACTCTTATGCAAGAATTCCGGAAACTTCTTTCTAATTGAGGCCTCAGACAAACTAAGGGTAAAAATGGCATAAAATTTTTTAAGGACACTTATTATGTTTGAGTAGATAAAAAACAAATAAATGGAAAATTTCAAACTACACTTAATTTTCTAATATCATATCATATCATACATTGAAGGAGCAAAAAGAATAGACTCACTCAACTTTATCTAACAATAACGCGATTTGATTTTTTTAACAATGATAACAATAATGCAATGTCGAATATTTAGGTAGATCATTTAGTTAGTCTACCAAGTAAATATGGAGGGGATATAATTTAATAATTTAAACATTGTTTATTATTAATTTTTGCTGGATAAAAATTTAAAAATTGGGAAAATATTGAAAACCAATAAAAAATATTTCAGGAATTAATCCGTTATTTACAATGAAACATCAATTTAGAAGTTTCTGTGTTACTGATTAATATATTTACAATTTAATTACGGAGGCATTTCGGATTTTGCGACAGCACCTATTACTATTACTATTTCCCAAAAACAATTTGTAATATATAATTGGTCACTTGAAAATGCACAAGAAATCAATCTAGCAATTTTATCTATTGAAACTATTATTAAATACATAGTCATGATGTTTACATAATTGAAAAGAGAAATTGGGGGTGGTTAAAACGATTATTAAAGCACCAAGGAATTAAACCCACAATTAAGTATATTAGTCACAGGACATGTCCACCGTTCGAAATTCAATCGGCGGAATCGGCGCGCACTAACCAAATATGGAAATCAACCGCAGATAATTTCTAAAATTAGATTAGTTTATGTAAAGGCGCAGTCGAATTTCGAACACTGGACATGTCACATCAATTGATTTTCTATATGTGAAAATAAATTCGAAATTCGTGTCACATGAAGGTTTTTTAAAATATCTCGTTATTTTTATAATAAACTCGAACTTTGTTGTTAGAGTAAAATGAAAGTACTCCATTAAAG
>CAUDNR010003524.1:54529-71567 GCA_958430865.1 Entrophospora sp. SA101
CTAAGTCTGGACAAAAGATCCCTTTCTATGAGTTTGGCTGGTATATCCCAAAGGCGTCCCCTGTCTTGTCAGTGGCACGCCTACTCACCAACAACCCTACCCCCATTCGAAAAACAAATTCAGTTGGCCAAATAAAAATTAAAGAGAAGCAGAGAATTTGGGAAAATGATTAATTTATAACAAAACATACCAAACAAAATCCGAACCATTTTATGGCTTTTTTCTTGTCGGCCATATTGCTGACAAGGATGTATATAATCATGTGATAATTTTAACCTACAGGACGGGGAACTGATTGGGCAAAAACCCATTTCAATCCCCTATCCAAAATCATAAATCGGTTAGCAAGTATCAGAGAAACAGAGCATTTATGAAAGTGATTATACAAAACAAACACTATTTTACAACTTCCCTCTTAGCATCAGAGTCCAAATGCAATTTCAGGGCCATCAACCCTGCTCTGAATTGTGACCTCCTGTGCTTGAAACGAATTGCAGATTCTCATTGCTTCGATGGATCCGGATATTTACATGGCACTACAATTCATCTGCAGAGTTGCGACTTGGTCACAGTGCCATCCTTGCCCTAGAGGCAGGATCGTTGCAGTCGACTTTTCATCCAACATGGCAGCAGCCATCTCTGGTGAGGGAAGATTAGTGAAAGTGTCATTGACGATTGATGCAGTCTTGGTAAACTCCAGGACATGTCCACCCCCCCCCTGGAATTCTGTAGCATCGTTGTATCATCGGGAGACACTAGTCAGATTAGCCTTATGTACACGAGGAAGATGTGAGAATGACTGTAAAGTGTTTAAGGTAGCGTGTGTGCTTCAACACTTGCCAATTTCCGATAATCAAACGTCGCATACTCAAAATGTCTCTTTTTCAACAGTATGCTGCCTTGACATCTTGTGATTATAATATTTATAATATTATTAATATTATGGATTATGAAAAGAAGAATATTATCAATGAAAATCTTGTAATTACCCCAGCAATGATCTGCTCCGCATTTTGATTCCAATTAAAAATAAAAATACCAATCAATACAAGTAAAAAATAGTACCTCTATTATTAACACGTTTTCTTTAGGAGACCCAAACCAAACCAAACAACAACACTCACGTTTTGTCACCTTGGACTCTGTCAAAAAATAAATTGTTTTTCCAAGAAAAAGAAAAAAAAATCAATTCGCGTCTGTCCTACCAAAAAAAAACCAATTGGGATTAATTGTGCTACGCGTCGATTAATTCATAAACTTTTTTTCTTTTCTTTGTTACAAAATGCCACAAAAGAAATACACCAACAAAAGAACCAGACAAGGCAGAGAAAAAGACATCACTGGGTAAGTGTTTTAAGGATAGTGGTGGTGATTATCGCCCGCCACCACTTGTTATCATTCTAGTTCTAATTTATAATAATGGAAAAAATTTTTGTTTCAAACATTCTAGCTCGTCTTCGTTCCAGGTTTGTTATCAAATAGATTATTTTGTTTTTAGTGAAGTTAGTCTTTCAATTATAGAATTTAAAACTAACATTAATTTCTGTAATAAAATAAAGAATCTGAAAAAGTGCATTATGTTGAAGCTTTGCGAAGAATACGAAGCTGAGGAATCGTTAATAAACGAGCTTCTAGAACAAAATGACATTTTAAATCATTTGGACAATTTGCTCTCGAGAACCACGGAAGCTTTGGATAATCATTTTAATTTCGATAGAGATATAGAAGCTTTGGATACCAGCTTCAACAATGACAGTATCAGAGACGATGAATCTTTAATATCGTATGGTAGAAACGACAATATTTTAATCAATATTAGTGATAGCAATAGTAATACGGGTATTGATAGAAATAACAACTCAAGTAATGACAATAATAACAATAATGATGCTGCTAATAATAACAATTATCAATACAATAATGCCACTCCTTCATCATCATCATCATCAATAACTAACACTACTCCAACAAATAGAATAAAATATCCTCTGATTAATTCATCTGTCTCTTTTAATTTCATGATGACTACAGTTTGTTCAATGTTAAACCAAAAACCGATCTTGAAGACCCACATAAGATTAATTCATAATTAATTGTGACGGATTTGAAATATTGGTTGAAGTATGTCCTTGGAGAACGTGGTGAAAATGTAAAAAATAAATTAGTTTGTGTGATAAACATTTTATTAATGTAATTAATAAAAACAAGTGATTGTTATATATATGTGTATAATTTGAAGTGTATAATAATGCACAATGCTTTTTAGGTATAAATAATAATTACAATTATGTATAAATGCTATTATAAATAAACAAAAGGAAGGGAAAAGTAGGAAAACTACCGGGCTTATGTGCAATGATTGTAGAAAATAATTTCCCAAGCCAATTATAATCAAGAATTTAAAGTTGGTAGTTCACTCAGATATTTGTACTGTGACAAACGCGTCTAATATTCACTGGTCAGAATTTTTAATTTTGACAAATAAATGAAGGAAATTGGTTCATTTTACAAATTTAGAAAACATTCGTTAAAGGGAATTAATTGATATTTAATATCCAATTGATAGTTCATCGTTTATTGAACAAATTCTTTTGTATAACAGTATGAAATTTATTTAAACATGTAAAGATATGTATAATATCTTGTAGAATTTTATTACTTTTATTACTTGGATTGACGAAAATGATACTGTTGTTTCTTATGTTTGACGTGATCTACATTTTATTGTTGCGAGTGACAGAGCAAGGGAGAAAAGAGATTCTAATGATGCACATTTGGGGCATACTGCAATAAAATGAACATTTTAATTTGTATGGTGCGGGTCACCCTAACACATCAAATAACTTTAAATCTAAATAGGGAATATTAAATGCTTGTCTGAAAAAAAAATAGAGATGATATTTGATAGCTATTGACTAGTTCTAGAACCTATTGTCGAGAAAATTTTATATGTGATATATAAAAACACTTATCTAGCTTTAAAGTTGATCAATTTTTATTTAAAGTGTTAGTGTGACTCACATACTACCAAGAATTTCAGGGTTCAAATGAATTTCATTCTAATATAAATTTCTCATTATTATGTGCAATGTTGTAGTTTCAAATTATTTACATGTTTATATGTCATTAAACAATACAATTGTATCAACCAATAAACCTATCAATTTATATCCAACATTCTGTCATAATTATGAATTTTCTTTATGAAATAGTTATGTTTCTGGATCCTAAATCAAGACTAATCTGATTTGTTCAAAGAAATGTTTTCCTTTTTGCATGTGAGTCTGTATATATAAAATTATTTAAAGCAAAATCTATATATTCTAATGTTACTCTAAAAGATGACTATTCTAATATAAATTTCATTGTTATGTAATATCTTATATACTAAAGTTTATTTAAGTTCATTTACATATTTATATAATTTTTAATTTTTAAATTTAAATCAGAATTTTCCATTAAACTGGAATCAGGATGATGCAAATGACTGCATTTTCTACCAAAATCATTGAGTATCATTTTCAATAACTTTCCATGCCTTCAAATGTCAATTGGTAGTTACTCATGCTATTAAATATTCCATATAGGACCTTTTTTGCTCTATTTCTCTTCTACAACTTTTTACATGTGAGCAATCTAATGGTTTCCAGCACAGAGGTAGATAGGTAGATTGGTTGAAATGTACCAAGCCTTTAATTTTATAATTTTCATATGCCTCGTCATCAACATACTCTCCATACTCTCATTGTCGTCTACGATCTAAGTTGATAAATTTTCCCGTTTGTTTCACAGAAGTTTGATTATAATTGGATATGTGATAAATACTTGATAAAAGATGTGACATTTATAAAAAAACTTTTTTTCATCATTTTAAATGAAAAAGAGGTATGTATTATTGAACTTTATTTATTCATTGTTCTCAGTTAGTTTGTTCTATTAATTATTTAATCCTTTACTGTTCTAAATATTCATTCGTTATTAATTCTAGATCTCTCTGATTTAGTTTTTTTTTTGAAATGGCACAAGTACAAGCTGTTCAAACTTATGGTCGTAAGGTTTGTAGTAATAATTGATACAGTAACATCAAATAATTTAATTAAAATTTATTAAATTATAAAATTTCTAATTCATCCTTCATAACCTTCATCATCATCATCATTATTTCATTTGTTTTTAGAGAACTGCAACTGCAGTGGCACATTGTAAAGCCGGCAAAGGTTTAATCAAGATCAATGGATCACCATTACATTTAGTTGAACCAGAAATTTTGAGATTCAAAGTCTATGAACCAATTCTAATCCTAGGTCAAGATAAATTTGCTAAAGTTGATATTAGAGTACGTGTAAAAGGTGGTGGTCATACCTCGCAAATCTATGCAATTCGTCAAGCTATTGCAAAGTCTATTGTAGCCTATTATCAAAAGTATGTTGACGAGGCTCAAAAAAAAGAGATTAAAAATACTTTGATTCAGTATGACAGAAGCTTGTTGGTATCTGATCCTCGTCGTTGTGAACCTAAAAAGTTTGGTGGTGTTGGTGCTCGTGCAAGGTTTGTATTATGTTTTTATGATGACTTTTAAAATTATTACATATATATCTATATTATTTTTATATTAATTTATGATATCTTTCATTTTTTTTTTTTAGATACCAAAAATCTTACCGTAAATATATTATAATTGTTATTGTTATTATTTTCTAAATATTAACTAACATTTTTTTCTTTCCCTTCTCATATAAATAGGTTAATCTTTATATATTATGAGAAGGAATTAATCATAGAATTAAAAATCAAGAATAATAACAATAATAATATTTATGAATTAATATCTACATATATATATAAATTATTTTTTATTAATTCAAGTGAATTTCATTATACCAACCAAAAAAATATGTATGTTGCCACGTGAAGTCTATTGATAACTGGATAATTCGTTATTGCATCTTTTGATCAATTATTGCAGTTATCCTCAAACCAACAATATCATTCTTTTATTTGCACTTCATGTGATGTTTAGAAAGCCTATTGCCTAACTTTCAATTTTCATCAATACAATAATATTAAGATATCCTTGAAAAATTTTTTAATGGAAAATTTAGTGTAAAAGAATATAAACATCGAATTGGAGTCCAAAGGTTTTTTCTCGCCTCAAATGTTTAATTGTTGTAAGAACAAGGGGCAAATTTGAAACATAAATTCTTTCCTAGCCATCGCATACATATTCTTTTTAAGGACACATAATACAAGACAAATGGGAGTAAACAAGTGTACTTGAGCATTTGATAGTGTATGCATTACAGCTGATTAAATAATGAAAGATGTATTTGCAAATGTAATTTTTGCCATAAACTCCAGATTCCCATTAATAAAAACAAAAAAATAGTGCTGTTATGGTTCTTAGGAATTAAAATTTTTAATTTTTTTTGTAGCTATATATTTGTTTCCAAAGTTATAAATGGTTTAAATCTTCGATTGTTAAATCGATTTACCTAATTAATTAAAGAGAATTAATTGCCTTTGCATAAACTGTTATAACTCATCATACAGACAAGAATTTTTTTGTTTTGGGCTTGCAGAGCATGCCTCCTATAGTCTCTATAACATAACTGAGCTATATTTTCAAAATTTATCAATTGAAATAATGGAGAGAGAATCTAAACATATATCACTAACAAGTGATTTTTGGACTTCTCATGGCAAATATGGATATTTGGGAATAACTTGTCATATAAATATCAACCACAGGAAGCTTTATCATCATTGGCTCACATCCCATATTCACATACGTCTGAAGTTATTTGTCAGAAATTACAAGAGATAATTACATCTATAAACCAGGAAACCTCATACTTCCATGCATTGCTATCTCAAGATAATAATAAAAGACTTAACTCTAGATTAGCAAAAAAAATTTCTAAAAGACTAAAAAACAATGACAATCTTGATAGTGATGTCAGTGATAACATAATGATTATGATAGATAGTGCTGTCTCACTCTGTGAACCTACCATGGTTAGAAAGTATAAAACATCAAGTCCAATGTTAAATACTTTTATAAACGCTTTTAGGAAAGTTTGTAGTTATAAATACATGCATCATAATTTTATTCTATCAAGATTCAGATGATTATTTCTATGCAACTCAAAGAAATCCATAATTCTGAATTTTTCCATTTATGCATTGAACCTCCAGCTGTAGTGCCATTTTAAGGTATTTTGTTCGTCCCCATTGTTAATATGCTGAGAGATATTTTTATCTTTGGCCACTTCAGCATATGATTTAGGCAATTTACGATGTTGGGCAGGTCTAAATCTACTGTATAATTTTTTCATTTTATTTTCTCTTGAGTTGTTATTGTTTCTGCTGTTATGGTCACATGTGATCAGGTGATCCACATATATGACAAGTTTTGGTATCTTCTCCACACCAATAAAAAGTTGTAATCTTTGGCTGTTGCGTTAAATAAATCTTCATCTGTTTCACAATTCATGTAAGCATATGACAAACCTTGTAATTGTTCGGGTGCAGCAATAATATCATGCAAGTCTCTTGCAGATGTTCCTGTAGGAAAGTCAGAGAGTTTAATACTGTAAATTCTTCTATTATTCCTCTGTTCTTCATTTAATGTTAGGGGAATAACATGAGTAGTCTCTGAGAATATATACAGATCATGTTTTTGTATGAAATTCCTGAACATTTTGGCTTTTTTTGTTCATTTTCTTGAATATGCTTCTAATTTTTGTTTTTTGTCAGGATTTTTTTTTCCTGGAGATCATGTCACTTATGTCACTTTTGTCATTTTGTTTTTTAATTGACGATATGTCTATGAATCCGTGAAATAAGTAAATAGTGATTGGCGGGGGAAAATTGATGAAAAAAACACCAATTGGTAACCTTTTATAAAAAAAGTTACTATACTTTTGTCTCGCAAGATAAAATTTTTGTGTGTACATTAATAAAATAAATCTCAGAGAACATATTTATGTATTTTTTATTGGCTTTAATTATGTAAAAAAAAATATTTTCTCTTTGTGATGTGTTGATTTTTAGAATTTTGTTATTGAGAAAAATCTGATTTTTTTATTATTTCTTATGTTGATATATTATAAATAAAAAAAATGCTTGTAATATGTATTTATGCTTTATCTATCTATGTTTCGTTCTATGTCCGACCAGAGTCACTCTCTAATAAATTGATAAATAAATCAAAAATATCAACAAAAACTTTGTTAATATCAAAAATAAAGGCAGAAACTCGTGTCATTAAATTGATTCATTAGAAATCCCCAGATAAATAATTTTTGTAGATTGAATGCAAAAATCATATTATTTAATTAAAAATTGTTTTTTCAAGATTCATACTTTTTTTATGATCTTTTTGATTTTTTTATCTATCATTTAATATGAAATTTCCCCCGTATTTTATAGTTGGCTTGGTCTAAAGACCCCCCTAAATTTTGGGCAAATTTTAAAAGTATAGAAGTCACTTTCTGTCCTACCTTTTAAAAAAATAACTCTATTAGTTGATAGAATATGTCTTTAGTTTAATGTAATAGAGAGATTTTCTCAAAAAATTTATTTGTTGTAGAGTTCTATTCTTTTTTAAAACATGCACTTTACTATGCTCGCGAGGAATTTGTCCACTATGATCATTTCTAAATTTAGAAAAAATATTAACAAATTTAGACTAGCTCTTAACTATCGTATCTAAATTTGGCAGTAAGAAAACTACAATCACGTGAACTCCTATTTTCTGAAAAATTTTATTACGAATTACAAAATTGCTATTTTGGAATTTGGCCGCGTGGCGCAGCAATAGGAGGTCTTTAGACCAAGCCAACCATAGTATTTTTGAAGTTGACCAATTGTTACTATAAGCAATTAATGATTATATATGATCTGCGCCGTACTAATTTTCCTCTTCAATCAATTCCATGGAGAATGTTAATAATTTTCTTTGTAAGATCATATTTTAGAAAACAATTATGAGTATAGATCAATTTCAAGTTTTTCGTAATTGTATAATAATAATAATGTTTAATATATTTATTTATATTATATAATGTTTATCTACCATCTATTATTAATAAAAAAAAATGAAAATAAAAAAAATTGCTTGTTCGTGAAATGTTACACACGAACTGTCTATGAGTAAAGGAAAGGAATCAAAGAAAATTAATGTCTATACAGAAATAAAGATTTTATAATACAAAAAAAAAAAAAATAATAATTGTTTGCTAACAATTACTATATACTTATTAATTTATTTATTAGTCTATTTAAATCTAATCAATTAATTAATTAACTAATTTGCTAGCAACACATTGTTCACTTCTTAATTTAGCAGCATTTTTTTCAAAACTAGCCTGTTTACAACTTGTCAAGTTGACACAGGCATGAGCTTCAGGTAATCTATGTCTACCACAGTAGTCCAACTCGCAATACCTACAATGACCAACAATCTTAGTTGCCTTGTCTTTACATTCACCAAATTTGCATTTTACAACTTTTGCACCACCACGTAAACGAAGGACCAAATGTAAGGTTGATTCTTTTTGAATATTGTAATCCGATAATGTTCTGCCATCCTCCAACTGTTTACCAGCAAAGATTAAACGTTGTTGATCTGGAGGGATGCCTTCTTTATCTTGAATTTTTTGTTTGACTGCATCGATACTGTCAGAGGATTCTACTTCGAGAGTAATAGTTTTACCAGTAAGAGTTTTGACGAAAATTTGCATGCCACCACGTAAACGGAGAACCAAATGTAAGGTTGATTCTTTTTGAATATTATAATCTGACAATGTTCTACCATCTTCCAATTGTTTACCAGCAAAGATTAAACGTTGTTGATCTGGAGGAATACCTTCTTTATCTTGAATTTTTTGTTTAACTGCATCAATACTATCAGAGGATTCTACTTCGAGAGTAATAGTTTTACCGGTAAGAGTTTTGACGAAAATTTGCATGTTTGTTAATTAAAAAATATTTTTTTTATTGAATTGTAAAAAAATTTTGTGTGTGAAGGGTTAAAAGTTATAAAATAATATATGAATGTGGTGGTGAAAAAAATTTTTTTTTTGTTTTACAAAAAAAAATTTTTAAAAATAAAAAATGGTGTGAGAGAATAATGAGAAAATTATTATATTAATTTTTTTCTGCTTGGGACAAAAAGGTTGTGTATTTATATCTCATTTTTATTTATTAATTATAAAATAATAAATGAAAAATAATAAATAATATATTACATATATAATATAAATAAATAATAATATACTTACGTGTATATATATTACGTATACCTATTTATTATTAATAATGAATATATATATATATATATATATATGCCAAAAGACAAAGTGGGTGTGATATGATTTTTGTATTAGTAATTTTGTACCACAAAAAAAATTTTTTTTTTTCACTACTAACCATACAAGTCATACGTAGACGAAGCCTACAATAAGTGGAACTCTTTGATATAAAGCACACTACGAGCTCCACAACATCCACAAAGGATACTTTGAGGGATTTATGAGGCAAATGACTGAAATTTAAATCGGTAATGTGGCCGGGTTAACGTTTGTTTTTAACCATGTCTTGTATTTTCAACTCGGGAAGTAAAACCAAACGACGACATTTACAAGATTACAAATTTTATTACATATTTTACGCTTTATTTTCTTTGCCACGAATTGAACCCTTTTGTTCATTTTGGGATTCTATTACGATGCAAACATAAGCTATATATTCTATTTTTATTGTGCAAGTTCTCTGTATCGAGAGAAACTCTCTTCAACCGTTGAGAATTTAGAACTCTGGTTATCGGCCTTAATTTCAAGTGGTTTAGGGAAGATAAATCAAACGAATTCATGATGAGACAACAGCAGTTGTATGTTTTAGGTATTTTCTCATGTGATTTAATATCTCCCCAGTCTGCTGATTTATGATTGACTGTAGCTTGTTTTTTTAGGTCTAAAATATTTAATTTTTAATTTTTAATTCCTGCTTCCCTAATGCTAGAAGGGTGCCAAGAACCCATTTAAGATCAGAGTCTTCGAAATTTTCAGACTCTGGTAAAAGGGGAACATGATTTAAATTATTAAATGTTGGTTTAGTTGGATCAATGCAACCCATGAATTGAGAGCCTGCCTTTTAAAGAGGCTTCCCATCGATCTGAGGACAGTGATTCACTAGGGTAAACAACACCTATTCGTGTGAACTTATTCAGAATGGTTTATCCGAAGAAGAGTAAAAAAATCAATCATTTTCTGATGTGATGTTTATTTATCTACTCGTGACATATTCCCAATGTTATTATTATTTAGTACAACAGTATTTTTGCCTTTTTGTCAAAAAAATTATTGTTTCATTAATATTAATAATCAATAATTGGTAAATTAGATGGTTTTGTTCGATAGTTTAAATGCAAGTATAAATAAAGTAAGTACGCTGTATAAAAGCGAGACTAACAATCCAAAAGGAAACAAAAAAAAATTAAAAATTTTTTTATAGAAAAGAAAACTCTTTTTCTGTATTGAATGTCCAATTTAGTAATCAACAATTAAATCGATTGGTCGAGAGAATAACTTAAATATTTATATTTATAATAATAAATACAAATAGTCCGAAAAAAAAACATTATAATCGAGCGAGGAATTACAGGTTTCTGGTTGATGTCATCATAATATTAAATAATATTATATTATTAACATTTGGATTTACCACACAAACAAAAGCCATATTATTATTATTTTTACCTCCAACAATCATTTACCAAAAACTCCATGGAATTCGAAGGGAAACTTTAAAAATAATAAATGGGATCGATAATAAATAATTAACAAGAACAATAAACATTATTATAGTATAAAATTTGTAATACAAGTCATTAATATTACAATACCAAATAAAACAATAATTTAAAAAAAGAAATCTCTTTTTATATAATATATGTAAGTGCTGTGTAACTTTTAATATAGCCTATAAAAAAAATCCAATCAAATCATTTTATCCATCTTTAAAATATTTAGTGATTGGTCAATCTTATTACTATATTTTAAAATTTCTCAAAAATGGATTCAACAACATCTGAAACAACGCCAACTGCTAATACGATGAATAATAATAATAGTGGTGGTGGTGATGGTGGTAATGGTGGTGGCGGCGGTGGTCAAGGAGCTATAAGTGTTCCTCCATGTCTATCGTATTTTTGCATTTATAATCCTACTCTCGGACCAACGGAAGAAACTCAAAAAGATCAAATTCTTTATTATACCTCAAGAAAACAGGTGCCATTGGATACAACAATACGTCAAATTGGTTTGGCTCAAGGAATAGTAAACTTTACAAAGTTAGTTATATGTAGAGACAATTAGAAAAGAAAAGATTGTGGCAAATTTTTTTTGACTGAATATCAAATCAAAATTTTTAAAATATAGTTTTGTTGAAATATTCTCTATTACTGTGCAACACACTATTTCAGAATATTTTCCCCTACTAAACCATGTGAAAATGTTCATACGCAAAAAAATCGATTAGCATTTTATGAAGCTGAACCAAATTATTGGATACATGTTGTAAATATTAATTTATTAATTGTTAATTATTACAATTCGTTTTATTTATTTTATTTTAAAAATTTAAAATTTTTTTTTGTCGGGATAAAAGTTGATTGAACTAGGATATGTCAGGAGAACAACTAAAGATAAAGATGGAAAACCAAAGATTATAACTGAATATCTAGATGTAAATTTACACGATTCTGAAATTGGAAAAATGTTAGAAATTGGATATGAAATGTACAGGGCAAGTAATTATTATTGTATCTCGTGTATTTTAACGTGCATTTAAACTTGATTATATTTACAATCAATAATTAATTGATATTTTTAATTATTTTATCTAGTTATTTAATGGAACTTTTGATTTGACAACAAGAACTTCAGGAGTGAAATCTTTAAAGGTTAAATTAGAAGAATTTTTTGGTAATTGGGTATTTGAATGGGATTTTGAGAAGACTGAATTAACCAAAATTGTCGATGGTAATTATAATAATATTGATATTATGTTAGTGGTAAACATGCTTGTAATAATATGATATAAATATATTTATAATATATTATTATATTATTATTATAATCACATGCACACACTCGCACATTTATATATATTATAGGTATTCTTTATCTTCCACTTTCTAGGCCAGCATATTTGGAAATAACATCATTAATCGAACAAATTCACTCGGAATATGAAATAATAGAAGACGCTGTAGTGTTATGGAAAAACAAATTGATATACAATGGAAGCATTCCTGAAAATCAACTAAAAGGAATTTGGAAACATTTGGATACTTTGATTTCTGAAAGAAATTTGTTCGAAAGAGAACTTGAAAGAAAAAAGAATACCAAAGACAGTGATAAAGTAATGACTATTTCAAAAATTTGTGAAATTATTTATTTATATATTTGTATATTTACATTTATTTATTTATTTGTTTGTTTGTTTATTATTTAGTTTTCTTCAACAATTAAAGGATTTACAAAGTTGATTTCTGGAGCTAATCCTTTTTCTCGTTTTTCGCCAAATTCTTTATCATTTCCATCATTATCATCATCATCATCGACAACAACGTCATCCGATAATCAGCAAAGTCATTTCCTTTCCTTTGAATCGTCACTTAATCCTTTTTCTTTTTCATCATCTACACAACAGCCGCAGCAGCAATCTTCTTCTTCAGAGCCTCCCCTTGATTCTTCTTCTTTACCATCCGAAATAAATTTATCAAAATTCTTGATAGGACCAACAGATTTAGATGGATCTAATAGAGATATTAAACCTTTGACAATTTATTTAATAAAAAAATTAGACGATAAAGAAATTGATGATGACGAATATAATGATGTTGTTGACAATGTTGAAAAATATTTTTTAATTGCATATAAGGTACCCTATTATTTATTCGCTGGAAGGTAAATTATTATTTTTCAAAAAAAAAAAAAAAATCTAAATTAACAAATTTATTAATAACATAGCAAGATTTTCTTACGTTTGCATTCTTAATACCGGCCAAATCGGTGGAAGGAATTACAAAAGTATACGATATGAAATTTTATATATCTCTAGATGAATGTTTATCTATTAGATCTGAATCAATAATTAATGCAGTAAATGAGGATTATGAAAAATCAAGAAAATTTGGGTAAATAAATATTTATTCATATTATTATTATTATAAATATAATAAATATAAACATTCTATAAACATCATATGCAAAGAAATAAAGTGGATATAGATAGAGAATATCGATATTTATATTTTGATAAAATGACTTTGGCTATAAAGACTTCATTACATTCATTGTCATTAACACCACCAACCATATCATCAACTTCATCATCATCATCTTCATCTAATGGAAATGTGTTCAGAGGATTAACTATTACAAACGAGATGGCTCATGCATTATGTGATATACATGAAGATCTTGAAAAGTTGGTGTTATTATACACATTACATTTGCATTTATATATATATATATATTTACTTTTTCTTTTTTTTTTGTTAATTATTATAATATTAGACATCAACAATTGACAGAAGTCTATACAAGATCTACAACAAATTTTTGGGTAGTTGGGAGAAGGTCTGATAAACGTATACTCTATATTGTTGTACCTAAAAAAGATACATCACTTATAGAAGTTGAAGGTAATAATATATATTTATTTATTCGTATAATATAGTTTTTAAAACAAATAATAATATATTTTTGGAAATTTTTTAGATGAGATAAGAAAACTTACAAGTTTATATTTTTCTGCAAATAATAACTGAAACTAATTCAACTATTATCATATTATTATTATTAATTATTATTTTATCTGTTATTATTCTTAACTCCAATCATTATTTTATTTATAACATAATCGTAATATATATACATTTAGTCGAAGAACTCTTTTAATAAAAAGTTTTTTTTACAACTTGATATCGTATCATATATGTAATACATATAATGTATATGGTAATAATAAAGCCCTTTTTCATATATAATTAATAGAATTTTTTATGCATTTTCTTTTCTTGACCTTGCAAGTTATCTTAAAATTGTGAAAATCACTTTCGAACATGGTTTTAGTAGTCATCAAATAACTTTCTATTTTCCTATTATAGCACAATTTTACATGGGCGACCTATAATTTTTTTTACTGGTATTGCATGAAACTGTAAATAAAATAGTAGGAAGAGCTGGGCAAAAAAAAAAAAATTACTGTGTTTGCCTATCGATAGCTGGAATTTCACCAAATATATCTTTAGTTTGTAAGTTTGTAAAATTTCAATCACCGTTATGGCTCTCGATGAAAATTTTTCTCTTTAAAAATATATTAATTTCCAAGTGCCAGCTCACCAGTAATAATAATAATAATAAAAACATGGATGACGAATTTTCTTTATAAAGGAACTCACCCATTCCTTATAACTAGATAATTTGATTAGTGGAATTATACTTGAAGTTTATACGTGTCATGAATAAAAACTTTGAAAATTATGCCATAAATTCGATTTCATCGTTACTGATTTGACAGAACTCATATAATTAAAAATTGCAAATATTAATTGACTTAATGACGACTATAATTGATTAGGTGACAGCCTCCGTCCATCGGCCAAATTATAGGATATGGTCCATAAAAACTTGTTTTTCCCCTGCTAGTTTTATAACCATTGCTGCTGTACTTTAACACAGTTGTATTTGTCATCGTTAAATATTAATATAATTACTTGAATTTTTCTTCTAATTAACGTATCTATCCAAACTTGACTTTGATTGGCTTGCGAATCTGAATGCAATGGAAATATTTCTAATAGCATCAACAGAATCGATAACATTATAAAGGTCCACCCACGGCTTAGAGACTGTTGAATCTGGACAGCTTCTCGTGATGTCGTCCGTCATATCAGAAAATCATTACATCCCAAATTAATTGTTAGTTATATGAATAACATCATTTGACAGTTGGTAAATTTTTTTTCACAAATTGATTGTACCAGAGTCAGTCAGCAGGTATTATTGTCTAAATAAGAAGTTACTACTAATTTGATATTACATTTCTTCGAACTTATTTATATTTTCTGTATTATTATCACAAAACCTACGTGCAAATAGGAAATTAAAATGTAGGAAAGAAAATTCAGTTTCAAGAATCTACTCTTAAGTAGTAGTAGTCAATACCAGAGAGAGAGTAATATTGTCGTTATATTATAATAAGCTTACACTGCAATAAATAAAATATTATCTATCCTCTGATCTAAAAACTTAGTATTAGTATTGCCTTGTTACTACAAACTTAACCGCAGTATTGTGATCTCAACAATAAAAGATTATCGATGCAAGTTTTTCTTTTTGAGTTCTAATTCAGCAAAGTACTATTGATAAACACCTACTTAATTTATTACCTTTCATATTCAGCGAAACTGCTTTTCCTCATATACATACAAAAGTAGGAGGTATTGTTGATGTCTTGATTTAACCATAAAGATTTAATACATTAAGAGGATATATAGAGGCTTGGGGACTCATACTTTGATCTTATTATTATTTACTTGGTTGATCGACAATGTACAGATTATAATTATTAAAAACTCGACTTTGAAACATTTTACAGCCACCCAGGGGGTTGTTATATATAAATAATACGTAGCTTAGGTTCTGTTTAATAAACTATCAAGGTAACTCGAAAAATGCAGAGGCAATTTCGATGTATGTTAGATGAAAAATGTTTTCAAACATTCAAAGAAATTCCAATATTGTTAAAATTACTCAACCACCAAAAATGTTTTTGCAAGAAATAAGGGTGGATATTATTTGTTGATTTCTAGACATTCAGAGGGAACTTATATGGAAGTGATTGGTCGTCTGATTAATATAACTATGTGTGATTTACCACTTGAATTCAAGATTGATATAACTAGGTAATCCACATAATGTTATATGATGAAGTAACAGTGATGCAACACTAGAAAGTACAATTATCAACAATATAACTCTTATGCAAGAATTCCGGAAACTTCTTTCTAATTGAGGCCTCAGACAAACTAAGGGTAAAAATGGCATAAAATTTTTTAAGGACACTTATTATGTTTGAGTAGATAAAAAACAAATAAATGGAAAATTTCAAACTACACTTAATTTTCTAATATCATATCATATCATACATTGAAGGAGCAAAAAGAATAGACTCACTCAACTTTATCTAACAATAACGCGATTTGATTTTTTTAACAATGATAACAATAATGCAATGTCGAATATTTAGGTAGATCATTTAGTTAGTCTACCAAGTAAATATGGAGGGGATATAATTTAATAATTTAAACATTGTTTATTATTAATTTTTGCTGGATAAAAATTTAAAAATTGGGAAAATATTGAAAACCAATAAAAAATATTTCAGGAATTAATCCGTTATTTACAATGAAACATCAATTTAGAAGTTTCTGTGTTACTGATTAATATATTTACAATTTAATTACGGAGGCATTTCGGATTTTGCGACAGCACCTATTACTATTACTATTTCCCAAAAACAATTTGTAATATATAATTGGTCACTTGAAAATGCACAAGAAATCAATCTAGCAATTTTATCTATTGAAACTATTATTAAATACATAGTCATGATGTTTACATAATTGAAAAGAGAAATTGGGGGTGGTTAAAACGATTATTAAAGCACCAAGGAATTAAACCCACAATTAAGTATATTAGTCACAGGACATGTCCACCGTTCGAAATTCAATCGGCGGAATCGGCGCGCACTAACCAAATATGGAAATCAACCGCAGATAATTTCTAAAATTAGATTAGTTTATGTAAAGGCGCAGTCGAATTTCGAACACTGATTTCTTGTCACAACGGATTTAAGTATTGGCCCTTTTTTTATTAATTAAAAATTATTTGTCACAACGGATTTTATTAATAAACTTGCGTCACAGTGTTAACGGATTTTTGATGGTGATCTCTCTATATGT
>CAUDNR010003535.1:1609-36941 GCA_958430865.1 Entrophospora sp. SA101
CGGTATTAAACCTCTGCCGTATATACTACTCTAATATGCCAGAATAAGAAAAAACTGAAGATCTGATTGAAATATGGAAACGATTTCAAAAATCTGCGAAAAAAATTACGAGTTTTGGCAAGCAATAGTGACACGACGAGCATTCAATCTTTTATTTGTGTTAATAATTAAATAATTAAGAAAATTTTTATCATTGTAATTCTCTATTATTATAAATATGAGAGAAATTTGTAAAACGTATAAATAATATTTAATTTATTGATTTTACATGATGACGACGATAAAGGATGTAGGTGGAGGAGGGGAACAGCAAATCCAATTTTGGAAGGTATAAATGATGGTTTTGATCCAACCCAAACTTCAGCTCCAACCATAGAATAACTAGATCCAGAAGATGACAAATTTGTTGTTTTTGTTGATTCACTACAAATTGTTGAAGTTTCATACTTTGTATTGATAATTTTAGCCATAATTCTTTTTAGTAATTGTTCTTCTATTGTTAATATTTTTTGACCTTTTACAACATCTTCATCAGGATTCAGGTAAATAAAATTATAATATATATTTTATTCTATTATAGTTATTTGGGAGTGAAGAATTAGATCTAATGACAAGGTCTAGAAAATACCAATATAAACCTGTAATAAATCAGTATAGCAGTTTGTCACTTTTTGGTAGTTGATCAACTAAAAATCGGGAAACACAATCAATATCATGTGTTAATTTTTAGCTGACTGGCGCTAATTGTCCTTTTTCGACCAGTAAAATAAGAGTATATGATGATGTAAAAAAATAAAATTGGGGGAAATTTTAATTCATAATTTTAAAAATGACGCAATATTGGGGAAAAATTTTTTTGACCACATATCAGTATATTATATATAGATATATTAATATATTTTATTAAAAGCTTATCGTCCAATAAAACTAATTCCTCGACAGAATCACATGATTTACATATCTTCACTTTTTATGGTTGGGTTTTCCAACAAACTATATATCAAAATAAGATAGAGAGAACATTTTTGAAGAAATCTAATCATCATTTTGTTTACCTTAAGTTATCTACAGACGATTAGATTTTAGCTGCACAGAACTTTGAGATATATCAATTTAAAGTTCAATATGTTTACTATGTTTGAAAACATGGATTAACTTGGAAATCCTTTACTTGATTTGGAAAGATAATCAGATTTTTTTGAAATAATTGGATGTAATGCGAGATCCTGTTTAAACTGCGGTTTGATATTTTTTTTAACAAGACATTAGTATATTAGAAGTGATAACGTGCATGCATAATAATATTATTATTAATGCATATTTTTTAATGTTAAAATTTAATGTTAAATTTAAATGTTAAAGTTTAAATGCTAAAGTTTTTCAATATATTGGTTTTCTAAATAGAAATTTGATATTAATTATCATAATCGAATCCAAATAACGTTTTTTGTCCCTCCTTCCATTAATTCTGTAATTCATGAATTATCCTGTTTTATATTTAACATTAGTAATATAAATGATATTAATACTGCACAATTTAGTTATGTTGTTAATAATGATTATGATCATGCAATTTATTGTGCCAATGGTTCTTTACCTGTTTTTGGTGATGTCAAAAAGATTAGGTTTAAAACTGATAGTACTATTAGTATTGGTACTAATTTTAGTTATACTGATAGAGGAGAGACTTATAATGACATCAATATAGTAGATGGTAGTAGATATGACGAATTAGAAGTTTTTCAAATAATTATGAAATTAAAATAGTATTTCTTGAATAACAATTCAATGTTATTTTTTTATTATTATAGTTATGTGTAATATTTAAACTACTACATAATAGTATTAATTATTTTTAAATTGAATATTTTTTTTGTAATAAAAAAATCAGGTTCATTATTTTATATCAAATTCATCTGTGGTGTTGGTTCATATTTAACTAAAAGTAAATTTTATTTATTTTTTCTTAAAATTATTTCCAAAATTTAATTGACATATCAGAGTTTATAACCATAAAAAATTATCATTATAAGATAAAAAGTTAGAATCAAAAACATCAGATACTGTGCTACATTCCAAATTGCATGAGAAGATATGATAATGGGTAGTGATGATGACGACAACTAATGTACTTTAAGATTAGGATAGCAAATATGTAAACTAATTTAATAAATTCTTTGCAAAGGCCTCGGACATTCATTGTTGTTTCTGTGTTCATTTCCTCCAGAAATGTTCTATTAAAAGTGAAAAAATTTGTTGTGATAAAATCATTGATTCCCACCAAAGAAAGAATTAGAGCTCCAATTAGATCATTTTTGAATTTATCTTAAATGATTTTCTGTATATCAAAAAAGTTTGATTTTCCAAATTCCTTGATACAAATGTAATTTATTGATTGCACTTTCTTTCCTGCATATTATTCATTATCCGTTATATATAATTTATTTTGGTTTCCTTTTCCTCCTTCTCTCTGTGCGCTTATTTAAAATTACTATTGACAAATTAAGAAATAAATTGATTACATGTGACACTGTTCAATAATAATAATAAATTTCTCCAAAAATGTCATCAATAAGTTTTTCATCTTTTGAAAATATCACAACACTGATTAGTAATCTTATTGATTCCAACAAAGATGCTTTACCTTTAAAACATATCAGTAAGCTTGTAAATGATCTAACAAATTTATTGATTGATTCAAATTTTTATGATGTAGAAATTAAAATTGGAGTAGACAAAAAAATTTTTAAGGCTCATTCAAACATCTTGAAAGCAAGATCTTCATACTTTAAGGCAGCCTTATCAAATAACTGGATTAAAAGGTCTGAAAATGGTATCATTTTATTTGAAAAAGAAAATATATCTTCAAGTGTATTTGAAGTTCTTTTAATGTAAGATTAATTTATTTATTTAGTTTAATTTGTTAAATAATTTATTAAATGATTTTTTTTTTTTTTGAAAAAATTTCTAAATTATTAACATTACTTTTATTATTATATTGTTTTTTTTTTTCAAGGTATATTTATAATGGAATTATTAATATTAATAATTTAAATTTTTTTGAAATTGTTGAGCTTCTTGTGGCAAGTGATGAATTAGATTTTAATGAACTAGTTGATGAATTACAAAACTACATTATTACAAATGAAAAATGGATTCAACATTACTTATATTATCTTTATCAAATTTCATCAATACATCAATCATTTAATACACTTAGAGTTTACTTTGAAAAAGTAATTAATGACAAACCAGAGTTATTTTTAAAATCATTGGATTTTAAAAATATTGATAAACCTATGCTTAAGTTTTTATTAGAAAAAGATGATTTAGAAGTAGATGAAATTGATGTTTGGGATCATATCATTCAGTGGGGAATCAGACAAATTAAAAATTTGGAGGAAAAAAAAAATATTTCAAAGTGGGAATGGAGTGAAGTTAATTATAAAGAATTAAAAAATATACTAGAAGATATTATTCCTTTGATTCGATTTCAGGATATCACCAATGAAAACTTTACTGATAAAGTTATGCCATACCAAAAACTTTTTTCTGAGGTTTTCTGGAACAACTTATTATGTTATTATTTGGTTCCTAATAGACAACAATATGCTTTAAAATTATTACCATCAAGAAATCCAAATATTGAATTAAAAAGTTCAAAAATTGAATCATTGATAATCAATCAAAAGCTTACTTTGCTTTTTGCTAGTTGGATTGATAAAAAAAACACACCATACACTTCATTAAGGGATGTCAAATATGAGTTTAAGCTTTTATATCGTAGTAGTAGAGATGGTTTAAATGAAGCTATATTCCATCAAAAATGTGATAATATTAACTGTACTCTTGTAGTTGCTAGAATGCAAAATTCTGATCAGATAATTGGTGGTTATAATCCACTTAATTGGAATGGAGGTAATTTTTTTGGGGAGTTCAAAAGAACAACTGACAGTTTTATATTTAACATTAGTAATAGAAATGATTTTAATACTGCACAATTTAGTTATGTTGTTAATTATGATTATGATCATGCAATTTGTTGTACCCCTTATTTTTTACCTATTTTTGGTGATGTCAAAAATATTAGGTTTAAAACTGATGGTAGTATTAGTATTGGTAATAGAAATAGAGTTCCAAGGACTTATAATGACATCAATCTAGTAGATAATAGTAGATATGATGAATTTGAAGTTTTCCAAATAATTGTGAATTGATTAATTAAAACTAAAATAATATAACTTATTAATAATGTAATATTTCTTGAAGGGTAAAACTTTTAAATAATTATATATTAGATTATCAAATGAATAAACGTGGTCACAAGGCCTCACTTAGCATTAAAAAAAAAAACAAAATATATTATTTCCTCAATGTCATTTTTATTATTTATAATCATGTTACAATCAAACAATATTATTATTATAGCTATAGTTATGAGCATTTTTTGTAATAAAAAAATCAGGATCATTATTTTTATATTGAAATTCATCTGGTGTTGGTTCATATTTAACTAAAAAGTAAAAATAATTTAATTATTTTTTTTTCTTGATATAAAATAATATATGTATGAATCAACAAACACACATATGAACGGAAAAAGACACTCACTATAAAATCCAAGATTATTTCCAAAATTTAATTGACAGATTAAAGTATTATAACTTGCTAGACCCATAAAAATCAATGTAATTATCACTGTATAAAAACATAGAAAATTAAATTAAAAAAAAAAAAAAAAATTTAATAAAAAAAAGTACTAATTTATTTACCTATGACAAGATTAGTTTGAAAAAATATATCAAAATTAATACATTCTTGTACAGATTCATAATAATTATCACAATATCTAAATGTCCACCATCCCATAAAAATGGCTTGACATAAATTACTTATATGAAACGTGACCAACATTCTATTATTTTCATTTCTAACCTATATTAATAACAGGTAGTGTTAGTTATGGTATGAAAAAATTAATATAATATATATATATATATAAGTACTTACGCCAATAACCATTAAAATCAAATAGACAACTAGTAAAGCGTTGAACGGAATCAGGTTCAAAAAATCGAAAGGTCGAGAACTAGCTTTAAGGTTATTTAATGATTCATCCCATTCTAGAATCGAATAGATAACAGACCACATTCCTGTCAAGATTACTATACCATGAAGAATTGGAAATTGCCGTTGATATTTTGCATGCATTTCTAAATTTTAAAAATATCGTTTAGCCATTAGAACTTGTATGATTTATATGGCCACTTTTTAGTTTATTATTATTGGGTTGCTTACGTTTTATTTTCACGTTTTTAGTCAATTCATATTCGGAAACTATGGGCCATATTCTAAATAAATATTTCGTGTGAAAAATTTTAAAAAATAATTATTAGACTTTCTTCCAAAAATAATTAATTTCTCGCTTACTTCTCTTTCCATAAATAATAAATAATCCAAAGATACCAGATTTGTAACAATGACAAGAATGATAATAGAAAGATGCCGCTTAGTTTGAATGATGAACAATTAGCGCCACAATAATTCGGCATGAAATTAAAGACGAATATCCCCATTATTATCGGGACCATATTTACTATAGTATATACAATGCTGTGTAATATTGTTTTCTCGTGAAACTTTTTTGGAAAAGTAAAGAAAAATAAATAAAAAAATTAGTTATCATTGAAAACTTTGAGAAGTTGAGCATAGATTTTTTCCGTGTCAAACAATATATATATCAATAAAATATTTACAACTATAAATCCTGAACTTATAGGAAACAAGACCATCAGGAAGAAAGCTGAGTTGTGATTTAATTTACGTGAAAGTATTAAAAAACTTAACAACATTATGGAATATCCAATCATGTGTATTATATAAGTGATTAAGAATAAATTTTCATATTTATTATCGTATTCTTTCAGCCACTTAAATTTATTGAGGTTGATTTTACTAATATTGAATTTCATTTTTTTAAAAAATATGGGCGAAAGAAAAAAAGACAAACGAGTTAAATGAATGAATGAATGAATGAATGAATGAATGAATGAATGATTAAGAAATTGTATAAAAAAGAAGACACTAATGATTATATAAATCAATATCTTCTAAGGACCAGCCAATTTCTTAATCTTTTTGAGAAAAAAGAAAAATGAAAAATTTCAGTAATTATTTTATTATTTATCATTTTATAACCATGAAAATTGCAGCACGAAAATTTATTTGTTTGTTAATCATTACTATATATGGAAACAAAGAAAATTTCAATATAGTTTTTTGTGAAATCCAAATATCTCCACAAAGAATTTTATTTTTTGATTTGTTGATTGTCTTTTTCCTATTATATTTTTTAACGCGTTTTTTTTCGAACCAATATTATGACGATGGTAATGAATACTAATAAAAATATTATGAAAAAGGTTAATAATAATAATAGGTCTGAACTTGGCGAATTTCCAGCACCTCTATCATCACTTTCATCAGTTTATTATGAAGATAAAAACAAATTAATCAAAGCCCAATTAAATCGTATCCACTTTTGGTCAAGAAATTCGTCTTCACTGCCAGCACCTCTACCACAATTACAATCATCATCTTCGTCTTCAAAATCAGCATTATCCGGAAATAACCAATTGACAGCTTCTAGTTTCTCAGATATTGGATTACTATTTAGATATGATTCACAACAAATTTCCATATGTATTCATAAAATGAGGGAAGAGATCGTGATACCGTTTAGTGAAATTGTCGAGTGTAGATTTATTGATGAGAGACAAATGATGATGAGTCTGAGACCTAGCTTTGTGAGACGTGTGAGTATTTAAATATATTTCATTTATTATATAAGGTGTAAACATTATTTACTCATCTCATAATATTAATAATCTTGATAGTGTTACACTCATAGTACAAAATATCCATACAAGAAAGAACCTAAAACCTTGAATCATAATGAAGCATTATCATCAATAAGAATGACAATCAATGATTATTTTTCAAACGTGGAATATTTATTAATTAAAACATATCATAAATTAGAATTAGAAGTTTTCAATGTTGAAGGATTTGCTACAGCAAACATTAATACTAACATTAATGTTGATACTAATAATAATAATACAACTATTAGTGTTAATACTAATGATGATCATAGTAATGACAACGATGGTAATGACAATAACAACAATGATAATAACGATAATGATGATGATAATAATAATAATGTTAGTAGAGGCGATGATAATGCTGAAAAGGAATTATCACAAAAACAAAAACAACAAGAACAACCAAATTTACATGAAATTGATTTATTCTTCTCGTCAACACCTTCATCACCATTATCTTCAAAATTACAGGAACCATTGAAACCTATGATTCTAAACAATTCTACAACAAAATCTTTGTCAATCAAAATTTAAAATTTATATTTTCATAAATGTTAACGCTACATTATTGTATTTTATAGTTATTTTCATAATGTATTGATATTATAGTTATTCTTATAATTATTGAAAAAAATTTTTGGTTATATGTTGGTAGAATTTAAAAAATAATTTTATTAATATTTTAGTAGAATTAAAAAATAATCTTTGATATATATATTATTATTATTGTTAAAATAGGATCATGTGATTTGGAAAAAAGCATTCAATTAACAAGTTTACAAATGAGGAAGCAAAGTGAGCCATCAAGATTTTCATTTACGCTTCCCATAATTTCTTTTATCCTTTTGCTTTATAGTTTCTTGATATTACACAACATCACCTTCTTGTTTAAAATACCTCCAAGCAATATTCCTTTTTTTACTTCCTCTTCACAAATCATTTATTTTTCATGATTAACAGTATTTAAATCATTCAAAAACGATGGTGCTTTTAGGCTTAGAGCAGGACTAATACACAAATATAACAATCATGATTGTCTTAATATATTAATTTCTGATTGCATAATCTTTTGATAGGTGAAAAATGAAAAACAATTTTATTTATTTATTATGTTGATAATTAATTGAAAACAAATTTTCTAATGATTTTTTTTTTACATACTTTTTTTACAGGTATTTTTTTATTACATCTATTCTTTTAAGCCATTTTGGTTCAAGAGATTTATTTAACCTTTTGTACTCATCAATAACATGTCTATGTAATCAAAATCAAAAGATAATATATCCAGAGAATCCCCCACAAAGGTGCCCTACTCATCGCCACATATATCTGTCCTGTGGTGAACATATTTTCATCAATGGATACAGTTGAGTGTGGTAGTGTAAGGCCTTGTGTCTTGTGAACAGTGAGTGCAAATGCATTCTGAATTGGGAATTGCCTCCTGGATGCTGGTATTCCATTGATAGTGAAGTATGTGATTTCTCTTTGAACATTTATCTTTACAATATTGTTAGCTGTGGGTAAAGTAACCTCAACATTATCATCATCAATTACCTTGGTGATTACTCCTATTGTCCCATTACATATTCCATGTTCAAACAATTTATTGTTTAGGAACATTATGCGAGCACTTCCAACAAACATCATAAAAGAATCCTTTTGTATATCCTGGATCATGATGTCTTTGTTGGAATTAAAGGCCCTGAATGTAAAGTCCAAAAAATCATCATTTTCAAGTCTTGAAGTTGCCACACCATTCAAAACATTAGATACACTCGCAGACTTTACAAATGCGATTGTAGATAAAATGGAAGGCATAATTATTTATGAGTTTTATTTTTTATTTTTTTTTAAATATGATTTAAATTATTTCGTGAGTATCAAATATTTTCTTTGCATCTAGTAGTTCATTTGCTTAACCTTTTTATACAACCTTTCTTCACTAACCAAATCGTAAAAATCAGTAATTCAATGAATGGCAGCACAAGAAACATATGTTAATGTAGACATGACAATAAATGCATCCACATGTGAAAAAAAAAAAGAAAGACAAAAGGTGTAAAAATAAACACATAGTTGCATAAGTACATGTTCTTAACAATTTCGAACACGTTGATTGACAGCAACAACAATCAATGATGGGCGAAGGAACACATGTTAACATTGCAGCATGGATAACATGACAATAAACATATCCACACAGCATAAAAAAAAGAAAGATGTATGGCGTAAAAATAAACACGTAGTTGCATATGTACATGTTCTTAACAAATTAGAACACATTGAATGTTTACCAATGATTTCATAACAAACACGTTGATTGATCAGATAATGGTTCACAGCCATGATCTCATGCACCTGAATCAAGAATCAATGGATAAGTGTAGATCTCAAATTGAGGTGCATTTGTTGGTTGGAACTTAAAATTGTTGAACTTTTCATTAAAAACCAATGCAAAAACATGTTTTCTTGCCATAAAAAAAAATGCTCAGAAGGTCCAAAATCATGTTTTATTGTCAATTTTCACAACAATTAGTTTAAAAGTTAGTTGTTAAGTAATTTCCGGCCAATTAAAAAAATTGTAATTTTGGTTTTTCTTATCCGATGATTCTTGATGTTTTTGATGAGTACACAAAGAAATAGATAATAATAATAATTAGATACATGTGAAATTCTTGACATTCTAATACGTGTTAATTATTTATTCAAATTTTAAAATTAATTTGTGGCTATGGAAAAAAGTAAACAGGTTTTCACAGATCACAAATCACCTATATAAATGAACTACTCTCCCTCCTCCCTCTCTTCTCTTCTCTTCTCTCTTCTCTTCTCTTCTCTGCAAGTTATAAGAAATTAAACCTTTGCCGTACGACTCTAATATGCCAGAATAAGAAAAAACTGCAGATCTGGTTGAAGTATGGAAACGATTTCAAAAATCAGCAAAAAAAATTACGAGTTTTGGCAAGCAATAGTGACACGACGAGCATTCAATCTTTTATTTGTGTTAATCATGTATATTGAAAATCATTAACATAAATAAAAATAAATATAGGATAAATTTAGAATAATCGGCAAAATTTTTTGATTTGATTGGACAAGGACCACGGACAATCATAATTGATGTCATGTGCAAAAAAAGTGGTCTTTTTAAAAGGTAAGTCATAGGAAAATCATAGGTAAAAATAAAAAAGGTCGTATGTAAAAAAGAGGTAAAAAATTTTAATCTCATGTGTTTTTTCGAGGTAAATTTATTAAAAAATTTTCTTGTACAATAAACAATGAAGCACGCAAAAAAAATTTTGATATTAAAAGTATTATAGAACTTATAAAACTGGTAGTCCAACTTCATGTTAAGATTATCGCTTAGTGGTATTTGTTTACCCTAGCAAAAAATACATCAAAATAAAGGTTTTTTCATATATTTGTTATTTTTTATGATTCAAGTAACAATTTGATTAAATCAGGCAAGTTTGTGTATGAAAGCGTGATTTTTTCTTCATTTTTTCATATAAAATTCCGTATTGATCAAAAAATTTTTATTAGTGAGTGACACTTGACCCCCTATAGATTCGCAATGTCCTGCGACTGGTAACTGGAATTTACTACTTGTCACTATAAATGATTCAACAACAAAACATAATAATGAATCTATTAGATATAAAGGTGAGTTTGGTTGGAGATGGTATGACTTTAAAAATAGTTTTAATACCATCATTTTCATTTTAGTAGAAATGATATTGGAAAAGTTTACATTGCTAAAAATTCTGGTGACTAAGAATTCCTTTGAACTTCTAAAGAATGATGATTTTAATAAAGATGGCCAATTGGATATTCTTGAGATAGTTCCATTGACAGATGATAGAAAAAGGTATTTGTATACAAAAATTTATCAGCATTGTAGAAGATACATTTAAAGATATTCTTTGTCCAGAACCTACTTACTACTTATTAATTTTAATATGTTATTTATTATTATTTTAATATGTATATTTATAATATCCAATTTTTTATAATAATGTAAATCAATTAATGAAGGCGAAAAAGCAACAAAAAGAGAGAGAGAAAAAAAAAGAAAGGACTTTTTTTGTAGATCACGCGCAAATTAAAAAAGCATCCGGCCTACAATTCTCCATCTTTTATTAAGCAAATCGGTCCAATATTTTTGCCAATTATAGTCTTTATGCTATAGATTATGTAAATAACACAAATTTGGTCAGATGAGGTAAAAAGCGCCCAATTATCTTCTACCTACCATTTTGATAGCATTGAATATTTTGGTAAAAAATTAAAATTTTTTATCAAATTTGATTTGCCCAAATTAATAAACATGTTATTAGCTGAAGGAAAATTTGTTTTAGTAGTTGATAATGAAGAACGCGAAAATGAAGGTGATTTAATAATTGCAACTGAAGAAATGGCATTTATGATTAAATATACAAAGCAATAAATATATATTAATATATTAACATTAATATATTATTATTAAATATTGGATTAATATGTGTACCAAATTCACCTGAAAGATTAGATCAACTTGAAATACTATTGATGGTGCCTAATAGTAATACTGAAAAATTAATCCATCAAAGTAATATAATCATAACCATATCATAATGGTCATTACAACAGATATATCTGCACGCGATAGAGCTTTAACTGCTAGACATTTAGCAAACCCTAATATAACAAATATTAATGATTCTAATAGACCCGGTCATATATTTTCATTAAGATATGCATTAGACGGCGTCTTAAAAAGGATACGACACACTGAAGCATCAACAGGTAAATTTCTGAAACTCTCACTCTCTCTTCCATCAACCTAACTCTTTTCAATATTTAGATTATGTAAATTAGCTTGACTACAGCCTGTTGGTGTTATTTATGATGGATCAATGGCATATCGTGATGATTGTCATTTATTTGCTGATGAGCGTGACTTGAAATTAATTGCAATTGAAGATTTGATTAAATACCGTTTAGAAAATGGACATTTAGAAATTTAATGTTTTTGTTCATTTCACTTGATTATTGATTGCATAATTTGTAATTTTCATATATAAATCATTGAAGAATCCTAACAGAAATAAAGCTTTGTTTATTTTCGTTATCCTTGTTAAAGAGCATGTATGCATGCATTCATATATCTTTTTTTTTTGATGAATTCATTGCAGACAGATTCATGCATTGATTAATTTGATTTTTTCGTGGCACAGAAGTAAACTTTTCCTATTTCAATGGAAGATTCTTTATATCTTTACAAAACCTAGGTTCATGAAACAGCGTCCTTCAGATAACTTCCCAAAAAATGAAATAGAATCAATTTTGCAGTATTCGTAGAAGGTTTTCACTGCAATATATTGTATATAATAAAATAAACGTGAGTGATTCTTTTTTTTAATCTTTGTTAGGTATTAATATTTTATTTTCAGAGACGTACAATACAAGTAACAACATATAAAGCCAGGGTATACACAGTAAGGGTCTCCACTATCCCTTGCTATTATTGAATGTAATAGTAAAAATGGTGTGATTTTGTATTACGCCTACTTCAAAACATTGTTATTATAATACTAATATTTAAATAATAAAACCGAAAGCCGAAATCAATAAAGTAAAATGGTTTTTTTATATAGATTCGTTACGAGTTCTCGTTATTCTGGGCCAATAACTAATGTCGAAGCCTCACAGTATATGAGCGACGGGTATTTTTCTCTTGATTTTTTATCAAGACTACTTTGCAGAAATCAATCTAAAGCCTGGTTTCTTTATTACTAAGAATAATTTCAAAGCTAATGTAGAGTTGTTAGTCGAAAGGTATAGTTTCGACAAACATTTAGGCATTTTGACTGTCGAAATATATTCGACAAGGTCACTTGAATTGCCGTAATGTCGAAACATGTTGAAATGTCGAAAGTCTAAATTGATGTTGAAAGTCTAAATATTTTTTTCTAAATTAATTATTAATGTATAAAACTGATTATTTGCACCACCAATAATATTAGTAAATTTGAGAATGGTGCCAACTTTTTAATAATAATAAAATAATGCTGATTAATTGTATATACACTGAAAATATCAATATCATTCATCTTTTCTATCATTGATACAATGTAACTTCACCGTAACACGCGATCTCCAAGGAAATTTGATTTTTTCTTCCAACATTCAATTCAATCTTTATCATAGAAAAATATAAAGTTTGTGATTTTTTTTGCGAATCATTCCCGAGATTGCTATAAGGGAATAGATTTTATTGTAATTTGTAAGAATTTATATTAGTAAATTATGATTAATTTAAAGCATTTTGACAACATTTAGGCATTTTTTTCAATAACATTTAGGCACTTTGACATTATTTAGTCTTTCAACATCAATTTGGACTTTTGATATGATCAATCAATTTAGACTTTTGACATTAATTTAGGCTTTTGACATCACTTTAGACTTTCGACATCACTTTATACTTTCGACATCAATTTAGACTTTCGACATGCATGCCTAAATGTTGGATGACGAAATGTTTCGACAAAGTTCAAAACATTTCGACTAACAACTCTAAGCTAATGAAAAATATATTAATATGTGAAGTTATATTTTTTGTTGAGGGTTATCCTTCCATACTTACCCTTTAAGGAAAAAAGTTTATTTTTATTATAAAAGTTCATTCATTCATTAAACTAAAATATCTAAAGAATACTCGCACTACAAAAAAAAAACTCAATGGCAAGTAAAATATTAGAAGAATTGTATATGATAATAGTAGATCAAAGAAGAAATGTCACTTATTATTACTATTCCATTATATTTATTTTGTAATAATGAAGTCATGAGTCAATTCAAACATCAACACAATCAAATTCCTATTCAAGAAGAGTTGTTAATCATGTAATAGGTTGTCATTCAAAGAAAATGACCCTTATCTTTCATTGAATCAAGATTTAGAAAGGAACAAAATCATATAATCATAGATAGCTTAAGTAAGTGATTGAGATTTTATTGGCGTTTATTTTTAATTGATTCAATATATATATATATATATATATAGCGGGAAGAGAAAGGAAAAAGCAAAAAAATAATTTTTCAAATTAATCTGGGACGGGTCCGATAGATATGCTTCATGGTTTTAAATATACCTGATTCAGGTAAAAAAAATAGTAAAAAAAAACTTGAAAATCATTTAGCCACAAACATTAATTTTTCTTGGCGAAGATTAATGTAGTTATTTATTTCCTCGAAAAATTTTTTTGAAATAATAATAATAGTAATAATAATAAAAGAATTCTGAAAACTTTTTTTAACTAATTGTGGGAAATTTGAAAATATAATTTGGGAAAATGTGTGTTTCGCGCTAAGCAATTGCATATATACTGTATGTATGTGCATATATTATACTATGTGTATGTATTGATTGATACAATTATTTAAATTTATGCAATAAATAAATGCTAATTGAATTGAATTTGAATTTACTTTAAAAACAGGGATTTTATATATATAATAATTGTTCATTGTACAGACATACATAGCATAATTAAATACAATTAAATATTATCATTCTATATATGGTAATAATGTAGTTAAAAAATGAAGTTTGAATAAAGCCATAAAGTAATTTTTGATAGCGAATACAAACAAAAAATCCTGGTATTATTATTAAGTTAATGATAATGAAAGAGTGAGTTATAGTGAATTAGTACATGGATGTATTGATTAATTAACCTTAAATCGACAAACTAATAAAACTTGAATGAATGAATGGATGAATGAATGAATGGATGGGATGGGATGGATAGATGGATGGACGGACGGACGGACGGACGGATGGATGGATAAGTGATTGGTTGGTTGGTTAATTTGTTAGTAAATTTTTTGATGAATGAATGCTATATTCTGGCAAGTTAGTTTAGATCATTTTGTAATATTTCTTATATTTCTATATTTAACCTATCTTATGTTTTTGTTTTTTATTTATCCTCGGCATCTACCAAGAAGAAGCATATGTGTGTGTGTGTTTAGTAATAACAAATATTAACATACATTATTATTGTCATTATTAAGTAAATATCCATTTTAATACTTATAATAATAACATATATACACTATATTTTATCGCCACCACATATTATACCAATCAATAGTCATTAATTAGTAATTATTTAATTATCTGATGATATTGTATATATATGTAAAAATTAAGTTAATTACGCGTGGATCTTTCCCCTAAAGAAAGGTTCAATTATCATATCATTCCAAGTACGCAAATGTAATGACAAATTAAAATAATCACTCATTGTACATGCCGTAATATGGCGGATAAGTATCACACCAGAGATATATTGTTTGCAAAAAAATTACAATCGATTGTTATTGGATCAGCAGATTGAAGAAAGGCTTTAATACCTTTGATAAATGAATAATAATCACTTTCAAGTGAGAAATAAATGACAGTCATCTCACCATGAATCATCTTGATGAATCCATGTATCCCTGGTAGAAAAAATGGATCCACAAAGATTTCATGTAATGAATATAACAACCGTTTTTACAATATTTTTAACAATGGTTTTACAAATATTAATAAAATATTGTAAAAACGGTTGTTATGTACAATGCTTTCACTATGTGAAATCTTTGTGGATTCCATTTCTTTCTACCGGTAACTAAGGTCTTAAATTTTCGATGGTTAAAGAGAATAGAAGTGCTGGCATCATTTCTCTTGATCCAAAAATGAGAACCTTCATTACTGGATATAACCCGAGCGCGAAGTTATAGAATAAAGAAGAGTAGATATATAACTTATGCTTGCATTATGATAGAATCAAGATCATATTATATAAGCGTAAATATATAAGCACCGTTGATGCGTATGAATGCATGCTACGGATCCACAAGAAAATTCGTAATCTTGTGGATGAACGTCATCGAAAATTTGCACGAAAACCACCATTACTCTCTAAAGTTTAAAACACAAAATATGGTCAAAAACGAAGATGGTTAATCTAAATCTGCGAAGCAAATGTTGACCTGATCACATATCCGTTTTTGCCGATATTTGCTCCATAAATCCCCGAATATCCTTGGTGCAAGGTGACAATTTGCATTCGTGAATGCACCAATAAAATGTGAATGCATCAAACAAAACCTGGGTCCTCAAAGACCTTTAGATGTGCATTTTACAATCACACCATTGACAAAGATGTAAGCAGAACCTGTAATATACTTTTAAAGTATATTAACGAAACACAAAAAGAGTCACTCGCGATGTTGTAGCTTCCCCTGAGACATTTCATTCGGCTGTCTACTTGCGCTTTGGTATAGGTTCAATGTAAGGTGTTAATTTTAAATTTAACGGAACTAATTTTTTTTTTGTATAATACAACGTTTTAAAAATTACATCCATTCGTTTTCAAAATACAACGGGTCCTCAAATTAATTAATTAAAACACTTAATTACTAAATTTAGATCACATACAATGCAAAATCTTTCATAATATGTACGTACATATGCAAACAATATTAATATTAATATTAATCTGTTACACGAAAAAAGTGCATTAGGGAAAACACGTAATTCTGATATTTTTAATTAACCCATAGCTTTTTATTAGATCTTCAAATAATAATAATTTGATTGATCTTTTACAATTGATTAATTTTTTAAAAAATAATACAATATTTTGACTTTAATTAGTTAGTTGATTTATTAGATTAATATTCTGATTAACCGATTAATTAGGTTAATTAGATTGATTAACTAGTTCTTCATCATAATCATCATCACCAACAACAAAAGCTGTATTGCTACAACAGCACACGAGCTAACAATATACACTTTTCAAATAAAAAACTCATGCACCAATTATAAACAGCCTACGAAAATTGTTATTTGGTAAATAAACTTTTTATGTTGAAAATACAATATAATCTATTCAAAGTGTTCGGATTATTTTATACTCCTTTTAGTAAAAATTTGTTAGGAGAGAGAAGATCGGACAAAATTTTAATTATGTTTGAGATAAGAGATAAAATAATAAATTTGGGCTTATTATAAAAAATTCATGTGAATGGATGGATGAATGAGATGGTGTATGAATGGACGGATGGATGAATGAATGGATGACAAAGTTTTTAAATTAAAAAATTTGCGTAACAATATACATAAATAAATATCTAGCTAGTATTTAGCATGCATTTTTAATATAAACATTTACGTTATTGCGTATGGAAATCTTTTAATGATGACGATGATGATACTTGCCCAACTTCTTTATAATTAAATATATCAGATGATGAATAGGAATGACTATGTTATCATAATAGCTAATATTGTTTACAATTGCTTATTATTCGGAAAAACAAAATTCTTTTTCTTCGCGCGTATACACACACAATCAATACTAATGCATTTATGTTTCTTCACTCGTTCACACAAAATTCATTTAGATACTCTCTTTTCTTTATGCCAGTTTTACATATAACAATATATAAAAATATATTTTTTATCCTGTTCGTATTATTAAATATTTTGTGTAATGACGTCTAATTCATTCAGCCAATCAATTTTTATTCCGATTTTAATTTGGCCGTAATTTTTATCAACGATTTTTATTTTTTTACCCAGTCAACCTCTAGAACATTCTAAATGATCGTCAAAGTAATACAAATGAATTCTATTTATTCCACGCCCGCCCCATCAAATTTATACTTTAAAGTGTATGTATATTTATGATGTAATAATTACATTATGTAATACTTTAAATTCTTATTATAAATTTAATAAATTTATATAATAAAGTAATAATCTAATTTAAAAAACAATATTAATCACGGCAAAGCCCGAATTTTTTCTTATAATTATTAATTATCTTATAATTATTATATTTTTTATACCAAATTTCTAAATAAAGAATACATTATTTTTCTTTGTTTTCTATTAAATTTATACGCGTGGCATTTGTTTTTTTAATTTATTTTTATTTTTATTTTTTTTTCCTAATTGAAATTTCTCCTTTAATTGTTTCATTTTCATTTTTACTACACTCATCATCACCATCATTATTATTATTATGATAAATTCTTTTTTTGATAGGGAATAAATAAAGAAAGCACGTTGTTACAACAATGATGATGGTGGTGATGATAATAGCAAATAATGAGCGATTATGAATATAATAATGATAATAATAGTAAAACCTTGTTTACCATATAAAAAGATTCAAAAAAAATTTTAATTAATTAATTATGAACGTGTGCGCGTGCGTATGATTAATTGATTTGATTGATTATACATTGCGCATACAATGGTTGCCATGCGAATATTTATTTTTATATTTTTTTTGCTTCAAAATTCACCAACAAATCAATAAAATTATCAGATCTATATTATTGTTAAATTGTCTTATTATTATATATGTCAGTGTGCGTGTGTAATTATTTATTTATTATTTTGTTATTGTTTGTTATTGTTATTATTATTATAATAATAATAATAATAATAATTTAAATTTTTTTTAAAGAAAACAATTTGTTCATTTTTTTTACATTAATGTTTTTTTCAAGTCATTTAAACATACTTAAAAAAGATTTTCAATAAGAAACGGATGAAATGTCTGTTTTTAGAAATTGGTAACCGAAAACTTGTTTTTTTTTCGGTAATTGACCGCCGGAATAATTTTGTGAGAGTAACAAAAACACAATTCTTTTCATACAAAAATAAAAATAAAAAATAAAATAAAAAATCTATTGATATTTGGTATACATGTATATATATGATGATTTGTGGTTTTTTGGTTGCAAACTTTTCTTTAAAAGTTTGTCATTTAACAAATAAGAATACATGTTAAATCATGTGATTAACCATCACATGATTATATGGTTATTATTTACAAGTAAAATATGGATGGCCCCGATCAAATCCGTTATTTATATTTGTATTTAGCATTATCTGCTCATTATTAATCATCTAATTAATTAAACCGAATTTATTATACACCTTCATTGTCAGAGACACATTATTTCCCAAATTAAGATTTGCATTTTTGGCTGTGTAAAATGCCTAATAAGGATTATCAAACAAAGAAAAAACAAAAAGAATTCTTCTTTTTCAATAAAATTAATTTTCTGCATAAAATCATCATTATCATTATCATCATCATAATATTATTAGTAATAGTGTAGGAATTACATAATAACAGATTTCGTCCGATATTAGATTTACCGGGAGTTTTCCTAATTTGAATTATTTTTCCCCAAAGATACCGGATTTTATAATTAAACTTCCAAATTTTACCGAATTTTCTCTTTTTACATCCTGATAATAAAACTATATATATATATATATATATATATATGGGTTAATTGGAGGGAAAGGAAAGGATTGTTAATGTATAATAAATAAAATCATCATAATTCGATTTCCAATTTCATTATGTTATTGCCTACAAATAAAAATAAATAACAAAAGAAATCTAATATTTTGAGATTTTTGTAAAACATAGTTTATACATTCATTCTTTATTATCATTTCCAAAATTATCATTATTAATTACTATTATTATTATTACTGATATCATTGCTAATATTTTATTATTTACAAATACTTATTAAATACTTATTATATTACATATTGTTACATGTTTTATTATTAATTGAACTGCTTTGCTTGTTTCCTACTCTAAATAATTATTTATCATTACAATTTCAAATTAAGATTTTTTGTGTTACACGATTGGTTAACAATATTAACAATAATATTATTTATATATCAAAGTTAGTTAGTTACACATTTATTATATCATTAATTATATCATCGTTTATATTACATATTCTTAATTTAATGTTAACAATGAATTATTATTTCTTATTGTAACATAATATAAATCATTTAATATATAATATAATATTCAAAAACTATATAAAGTTCAACGATTTTGAGTTCTTTTTTTTTTCCAAAAAAATTAAACAAAAAAAAAATTTTTTTTTTTTACAAATTTATAATAAAATAACTTTAATATATAAATCAAAAATTTTTTATTTTTTATTTTTTTTTTTAAAAAAAAAAACTTTTGAGAACAAAACTAAAAATTTTTTTTTTATTTAAAAAAACAAATCTTATTTTTTTTTTAAAAGAAAATTATGTTCAAGATGTCTTATTATTGTTTTGAAACTACAAAAAATCATAAAAATGTTAACCCTTATCCACTTCCCATTCACCATCATCAACAGCAACACCAACACCATAATCAACAACAACTACATCGATTTAATAATAATTCAAATAATAATAATAATAATCAACAAGAGCAATTTCAAATGTCAAAAACCGAAATTGTTGAACATATCATTTCAGAAACACTTACTGAAGCTTATCAAATTAAGATTAAAAAACATACAACATTACCTTTACATGAACTAATCACCCCAAGCGTTAACGTTAGAACTATTAAAAATCCAAGACCTCAAAATAGTTTCGTCATTTATAGACGAAATGTTCAAGCTGAAATTGCCAAAGAAAAAGGTACGAATGCTGCTGGGAAATTAGATTATGTATCAAAATATGCTGCCGATAAATGGAGACAAGAATCGCAAGAAGTAAAGGACATTTATGGTTTATTGGCGAATTGTGCAAAGAAAGTTCATGATATAATGTATCCTGGATATGTTTATCAACCAAAACGTCAAGCAACAACAAATGAACCAATGATAATGGTACACGAACCCAGTATTAATGGTGTTGGTTACAAATTAAGGCCTTCTTCTAGCAACAGTAATAGTAATAATAACAACAACGGTAGTGGTATTGGTATCCCCATTAATAATAGTATGATGAATAATAGTATGAATACTATGATCCCAAATAACCCCAATATCCCAACACCTCCCGAGACTCCTCTACCATCACCTCCTGCTCAAAGACCTATAAGGTTTAATTCATCATCACCACCAAATTATTATCACCATAATCATCATCCATCAAATCATTTACTACCATCATTATTCAATCATAATCATAATAGCAACCAATATCATAATAATCATAATCATAATCAATATCAATATCATAATCATAATCAATATAATTCACATCAAATATTTAATAATAATAATATGATCCCACCACAATTACCACCGTTAAACAATCATTATCAACAACAACAACAACAACAACAACAACAACAATTTTCTTCATCTTCTCAACTATCAACAATGTTATCATCATCTGCATCATCATCAATATCATCTTCTAATCCATCAATTCCACATCCACTCCCTCCAATCCCAAGTTCGTCATCATCATCACCATCACCATCAGTATTATCACCTCCACCTCCTCAACAACAATTATTAACATCTTCGATAACATCATCATCATCACCTTCAATATCATCAATAACATCATCAACAAAATCATCATTAATATTTAATGATGATAATAAAATATCATTTCCAGTTTTACCACCTCCTCCAGCACTTGATATTAATTTCAATACAACAACTTTTGATTCCATGTCAAGTTATGATAGAAATATGTGTAAAGCATTTGATGTTACAGTGAATTATAAATAAATAAATATATGATGTAGTGGGTTGGTCAATAATTATAATTATAATTACCGTATTATTACGATGACAATTAATTTTTATTTCTTCATTTTAATTTTAATGTGGGGACTTGGGGGATAATTTTTTTTCATATTTTTCATATTAGTAAATTTTAAAAATGTTTTTCATTATCATCATTCATCATCATCATTATCATCATCACATCATCATCATCATCATCATCATCATCATCATCATCATCAACAACAACAACAACCAACAACAACAACATCATCATCATCATCATCATCAACAACATCATCATCAACATGTTTAAAAAATATCATCAAATTTAAAAAATTAATTTAATTTTAGTTTTTTATTTTTTTTCTTAATGTTAAATAATAACATTAACATTTGATATAATAATAGTAATAATAATAATAATAATAATAATAATAATAATAATAATAATAATAATAATAATAATAATAATAATTAACATTTAATAATAATAATAAATATTTTCTCTATGCATATATAAAATAAATATAAATATTTAAATATATACATAATATATAAATTGTTTTATAAGATTTTTTTCTTTTTATTGTAATAAAGATTTTCATTAAAAAATAAATAAAATTAATTTTTTTAAATATTATAATTAACGATTCGCATTTCCGATGGATGACCTTTATTCTCGTACTAAAAATAAGAATAATTATGGTTACAATTATTATTTTTTATCATTATTATTTAGTATATTGATTGATCTTTTTGAACACAAAATAAACATCGCGCAAATCGTACACACGAACATATTAATAATATTATTATTATTATTTGTTACTGCCGACTTTCCGAAATCCTGGAAATGCTAAGTTTTTATAATGAATGTTTCAGAATTTTACATTCATTTATTTATTTTTGTTTTTCACATGCATCAAATTGAACATGAAATTAATTGATCATCGATAAGAAAATCAAAGTTACACAAAAAATCAAGCGAATAATTAATTTGACATGCATAATCTAATCTTTTTAATATTAATATTATTAAAAATTTCCGTTATGATAATATACAATAATAATAATAAATAACATAAACATAAGCACAATCCTCACGCATAGATTATTATTAAATCCTTTCTTACTACAGGTTCAATTCTATTTTGCTTAATTTGTTAGATTGGAAAAAAATGTAAGAAATAATTTTAGTGTAAATTTCGTGCTATCTATAGCATATCAATCAATACGTAAATAATATGGAAGTATTATCTGTATATTTATGCAAGGGATGAAATTTAATTTTAAAATTTAAAAACAATAATAATAATTGTTAATAGGAGTATAAATCAATCAATTAGAACAATGTAACATTCATTTTCCTCTTTACTGCTTACTACTTATCTCTTTGTATGTTTTTCCAACGAATATAAAATAATTGTTTTATCAATCAATCACGAAAGCAGGAGAAAAATATTAGTCGTCGATCTATCAAATCATGTGCTGCAGTGTAACATTCTTTAGCCAATGAATATTTTCATCGGCAAAGGAATTTATTAATAAAAAATAATTTATTCAAAAATTATACCAAAGAAAACCAAGACCCAATAAATAAATAAAAATTAATTAATAAATAAGAAAGAAAGTAAGTGAGGAAGTAAGAAGACAAGTAAATAGCTACTAATTAAAAAAACAATTAAAAAAAAATCAAAATATTTAATAGTATACAATTTCAGGATTTCAAAATTAATTACAAAGATTAAACCATTCAAATAAAGTTCATAATAAAATCCATAATTTTTTAATAATAATGATATACAAAGTGCATTTTTAAAATGATCCATGAGAATTTTGTGAAATATTGTTGTGAGTGTAGAAATTATTTGTTGCAATAATTGTCATATTGTTATTAGCAATGAAATTTCTATTATCATTTTGGTATAAAGTAATTGAATTAATTGGTGTAGGATGGAATACTGAAGATGAAGATGAAGAGGCCGAGGAAGATGAAGACGAAGAAACGGATGTGGCAGTGTTGTGTAAAGTTAGGTGACTATTTGGAAGGAGGATATTTTTATTATTATTATTATTATTATTATGAAATGGTTGCAAACGTTTATAAATTACTTCGGTTTCTTTTTCACGAAATTCGTTATAAAGTATGTTGAATGCTATGGCAGATACGTGATCTTTTGCATCATTTTTTTGCCAAAAAGCCAATTCTGGTGTAAATAACCGTCCACCAATCATACAATCATACAAATAATTACCACGTCCATCATCTCTTATATTATAAGTTGGATGTGCTAATTTATGCATTTGACAAAATTCCAATAATAATACACAAGGTCTTTTTATTGAACCAGTGCTGGCCTGTGCAACTTGTTTTTCGTACCATTGAACGGATTTTGGAATTAATTCTAGAGGATGTGGTGGAATAATTTGTTGTTGTTTTATTTCAGTTCGAATGTTTTTTGTTTTCTGATTAGCTGAAATATGTGCTTTTACTAATTCGTACCGAATTAATTTTGTTAAATCTGGTTTCCTGGCTGATAAATCTTTCATTGCTATATTGGCTGCTGCTTCCTTAGCCTGTTGTTTCTTTGATTTGGCTACTTGATTCTGATATATTTGTCCATCAAATTCAACTTGACAATAAAAGTGCCCCGTCATTGGATCGTGTGTGAAATTGTAAACAGGTGCACGTTTTAGTTTCATTTTTTGATGCATGGTGTTCAAAAATGATATAGGATTTATACATTGATAAGACTCGTCATGATCAACAACATCGTCTAATGATCTCGATGCTTGGACAGAAGTTTCTGATTGTTGTAATAAAGATATTTCTTGAGATAAATTGGTCATAACTAATTGTTTCCCTTCTTCTTGCTGTTCTTTTTGTGCTTCTGAAACCTCTCTTTCCCCATCTTTTTCTTGTTGTCGTTCTATCTGTTCTTGTTCTCCTTTGTCAAATTGTTCTTCTTTATCAAATTGTTTTTCTTCAACAGATTCTTCTTCTTTATCAGATTCTTCTTGTTCACGATCGTCAGATTTTGTTGTAATATTTTTGACAGATGTTTCTTCAATATTTTCCGGCTCATTTTCTTCGTCCGTTTGAACTATTGTGGAAAATGAACTTGAAGCCTCAAAGTCATTGTTATCGCTTTCGCTGCTGCTACTGCTAGAATTTTCAATCAAAGACATTTTTTTTAAAAAAAATAAAGGCTATAATGTCTCAATTATTATTATTATTATTTATTATTATTATTTATTATTATTATGAAAAAACTTTTAAAGTCCTTATAATATATTATCCCTACTCTATTATTATTATTATTTTGAACCATACAATTTTTCTAATTATTCTGGAGTAATCTAATAATGAATGATGATGATTTCCTTTACTTTTTTCAAGAGTAATTTAATAAATGGTTATTTCGTGTAGCGTAGCACGTGTATATTTTTGGTATTTAAATGTACACAACAAAATGTTCGTTCGTTACACGAAACCTCGGGAAATTCTTGCGTTAAAGTTCACTATTATGAAATGAATGAATAATTATGTTTGTTACGTTATCATGAAATTTTGGATCATTTTCTGCTTGAATACACACTCTTTATGTATAATGAATGGCTAACGCTCTTAAAACTTAATATCAAGCATTTGACCTCTCTTTATTTATTTCCTAGATGCAAAAAACAATTTATAGATGCTATATTCAAATATATATTTATGAAACATTGTCTGCATGATTACAAATTAATACCTATTCTAATACCTTGTATACTTTGTAAACAAAAGTTAGAATCTTCTTCTATCTATAAGATATATACTATTTTGGGATGAAATTGGAAAAGTAAAGGATGATCTTTTTGGAGAAAATTACAACACCCTTATTGCAACCACACGAAAATGCTATGCTGATCTGGGTTCTGGTAAGGTACTTTGTATGTTTGATGAAGCTTCTTGGCTATTGGATCCCAGTACTGTTCCATATGATAAGTACACATATATTGGTTAATAGGTAATTTATCTTAATATCTAATATTAACATGATGTTTAACTATCATTGTAAAGATGACCATAATAACTTTCCATATAGAAGGTGCAGAAGAGCACTATCCAGGATTGGAGACTGCATATTTGGAATAATGACAGATACAAATTCAAGTATTGGAAATTTGGTTCCTAAAGAAAGTGATGATAAATCTGTAAGATTTACAAATAATTTTTTCATACACAGTTTCTTATTTCTTCATTTATTTACTGTTATATTTTATAGACAAAAAAAGTTGGAGATGATGTGAAGACTCTTTTAGGCCCATTTATACATATTGCATCAACAGATATATACAGGTTTGAATTTTTTGCTCACTTAATGATGCTTAGAATGGATTATGGACACTAATGAAATTTTTTGGTAGTGATAAAACAAAATTACCCCAAGAAGTTGATGTTTTGAGAGAAATGATGGGATTTGATCTTTGTTTATATGTGCGTCCACTTTGGATGGCAAATCTTGTAGCAACAGGTGACATTAATGAGACTATATCTTTGGCTAGGAATAAAACTGACTGGGTCAATTTTGCCCTCAGTGTTGGGAAACAACAATAATTATGAAAAAAAATGCATAACTGCTTTATCACATTTTGGTTGTACTGTAGGCCTTTATCTTTGTCCTAGAGCAAAATTACCTTCTCAATTAACTTGTAATCATATGGCAACTATAACTTATGTTAATGAAAATAGAACAGAGGTGTTAATTTATTATCCATCAGAACCCATTTTAGCTGAAGCAGCACTGGTGACTTTGCAAAATGACTATTATCGAAAAGCTGCAATAACAGTATTGAATAATACAATTTCTATAGATGGAATAGTTAATTCTGGTGACCAAGGAGAACTTGGCATGAGAATCATTTTGCTGACTACTTGGATGCACTGTATTAAAAAAAGAGGTAGTATTTTATTTTTTTCTTGTAGAACACCTGTCAAGGACTTCATGGAAGCACTTTTTCCCAGATTTGGAAAAATTAAGGATCATCACGATACATGGAAGGATTATGAAATTGGGTTTACACATTTCATCCAAATTACATATAAACCAGACTTGGATACATTTGAGAAAGTTTGGATGCATTATGATGCAATAAATCTAAAATATAATCATCAAGGTGGTGATATTCTGTTGGTTATCAAGCATAAAAATAAAAATGAATTTGGATGTATTGTCATTCAGGTGGTATTACTCATTTTCATATATTTTGCAAATATAATTTATATAAATTTGCTCATTGATGATGTGCACTATTGTTATTGGTTAGGTGAAGAATTGGGCAGTTGTGAATCAAAATATATATGATGATGTTGGCAGAAAATTAGAAATAAACTATATCCTGAGTAATAATCTGGCAGATATTGTTAAAAATAATTTTTATTTAGCTATTTATGTTCAAATTGGTAAGAAATATAAGTACATTTTTTCATCTCCATGTTGAACTTTAAATTTATATATATTTTTTCTCTGAACAGGCAGGGCATTTACAGTTGATACAGAAGTCATTTGTTATAATTATGGAAAATTTTCAGGAAGTTGGAAACTCAAACAAGCCTCTACAGAAAGTGATGAAAACAAAAAAGATGCAGTTAATAGAACAGTAGTGTTAGGATTGTTGAACTTTTATGAGGGGAGAACTTCTGAGTTTGAAGCAATGAAATCTTTTGTGTGTGCAAGAGATGATCCTTTTGCAAGAGAAGCAAATAGTGAAAACATTAAAAGATCAAGTTTACTATCATGCATGTTACCATTATTTTATCAGAAAAACAAACAAGAATAATTTGTTTAACTGTGTTAATTATAAATTTTATAAGATTAATATGTCACAACTACCTTGATCATTCTTAGCTTTTCAAACATTTATACTTTTGAATTTTCACTCAATTTTCTAAACTTATTGTGCATTAGACTTTCATGAATAAAAAAACAGAGATTTGAAGGGTATGGGTTAGAATTTGTGTTGCACTTGTCTGCAAAATTTCCAAATTCTGCAATTTTAACAATAAAGGAAATTCATTTGCTTTTATTCCATGCATATTTGTTTTTGTTAAAAAACCTACAAAGTAGGGCTTCTATTTGTAATACAAATTCTTATTTGAATTATTTGTAATACAGTTGACCTTTAATTCGAATTAATTATTCAAATAAAAATTTATTTAAATTAAAAAAATTTATTTGAGTTAAAAAAATTCATTCGAATTAAAAAATTTATTCGAATTAAAAATTTAATTCACTTTATTCAAATTATTTGTTTTATTTGTTTTATTTATTATCGGAATCTTGGGTTTGTTCATTCATTTTATTAGATTATTTGAAATCATGGGTTGTTCAATTACTTAAATATTCAAACTATATATACAACAAGGTTTAATATTGAATTATTATTATAAAAATTGAAATTAAAAATGAAACTAATAAGGAAAGACTGAAACAAGATTCATGTTTCTTTTAATAAATAGCAATCTTTCCAATGAGCTTGTATTTAAACTGGTCCTTAGTTATTTGTTTTATCCGAATTAATTTTTTTGAATTATTTGCTTTATTCAAATTAATATTAATATTAATATTAATTTCCTTATTCGAATTAATTTCCTTAATTGAATCAATTTTCTTATTCAAATTAATTTCTTTATTCGAATCAATTTTCTTATTCAAATTATTCGTTTTATTCAAATTAAAATTTATTCGAATAAACTTTCAATGTAATTCAAATACTCAAATTCATAACAAATAAAGTGAATAATTTGAATAAACCAAAATTATATATAGGGATAAGTGTATATGAAAAGTAATAATAAATATAATGGTTCTAATGAATATGAAAATACAATTGATTTTTTAGAAAAAGGATGTAATTGTGGTTGTTCTTCAAAAATTCCTAAGGAAAATTTTGCAGAATTAAGGGAATCCTTTTGAGCTCTTTCTAAATCAGAACAAGACATCTTTTTAATGGCTCAACTTAAGGCAATGGATGGTGGATTAACAAGCACTAGCAGATGCCTTAAAAAGAAAACTAGATCTAATAAAAGGACTTTCTATCACTGAAATCACAATACATTACTTTGTCAAGAAACTTATCCCTATAAAAAATCTGGCATGGAATTTGTATGGAAAAATGCAAATTCAGGTAAAATTCCATGCATTTTTGTACAGAAAAATACAGGAAAATCCCTTGAAAATGTACAGAAAATGTATGAAAGGCGCATTTTCCTTGCATTTCCATACATTTTCCATACATTTTCAAGGGATTTGCCTGTAATTTTCCCATACATTTCCCATACATTTCCATGTCAATTTTTTATAGGGTATCTCAATATGCTAGGAATTGGCAGGACTTACTTTGAAATATTAGAAATCATCTGATAAACAATGGTATTTTACCAAGAATTCATAGTAATATTAAAAGAATGCCTCTATGGAAAACCAAAATGGTGATTGATAAAAATATTGCTGGAGTGGTAAAGAATTTTCTAGAAAATATTGCAGAAGTCCATGGATTACCAAGTCCAGGAAGATGTAACAATAGAATAACTCAATCAATTGTATTCTTACCAGCAGAAATGAGTTATAAATCAGTACATAGAAATTTTCTAGCTGGTCTAGAAGAAGATAGTAATTTGAAATCCTTAAAATATGATGCTTTCAGAAAATTATGACATCAATTGACACCAGAGATTCAAATTATGAGTCCCAGGACTGATCTGTGTGATACTTGTCAACATTTTAGATATGGTTTACATTATAATGCTCACCAAAAAGAAGCCAAAAAAATTACTTAAAAGATTTAAAGAATATTTGTCCAAGGCCAAAGTAGAAAGAAATTATTATAATAAAAACACCAAATTAGCAGAACAAAGGAAATTAGTTAATCAACATTATTCAAAGGGTAAAACACAATATTGTAGTATTGATGCCATGCTCATTATAGTTATGATTGAGCTCAAAATGTTCATGTGCCACGTTTAGATCAACAAGTAAGTAAAATTTATTATCTTAGTCCATGTAAAGTTCATTTATTTGGTATTCAAGATGAAGCAGTAAGGGAACAAATTAATTATGTTCTTAATGAAAATGAAATTATAGGAAAAGGTCCTAATGGCACTCTTAGCATGATTTTTGATGGAATTAAGAAATTGAATAAAGGTGAAAAGCATTTAAAGATTACTTGTGATAATGCTGGTGGACAAAACAAAAATAATGTGACTATTTGATTTTATTTATATTTGGTAATTTGTGGTTATTATGAAAGTATTGAATTGAATTTCATGATTCCAGGACATACCAAATTCAAATGTGATGGTAATTTTGGCATGATTAAAAAACTCTATAGAAGAACTAGAGTAGATTGTCTAGACCATGTTATTGAGGTGATAAAAAAGTCTAGTCCAGCTGGATTGAATAAAGCTCAGTGTTATAAAGGTGGAAAAGGTTTTCAATATTTAGACATTAAAGCAATTTTGGGAATTTATCTTAAGAAATTACCAGGTATCCAGGAATATCAACATTTTCTTTTTGAAGCATGTAATCTTGGTGTGATCAAAGTTCAAGAAGTTGCTAATGGGCCTTTTGCTGAATTCAATTTATTGAAAATTAAGAAAGCAGATATTTTTGAAGAAATTAGAGCTTTATCTATTTTAGTGTTAACACCACCTCCTTTGGATTACAAAAGACAAGAGTATCTTTACCAGAATATTCACCCATTTGTGAAAGATGAATATAAAGATATCACTTGTCCAAGGCCATTCTATACTGGTAACAAATAAAATATTTAGAACAAAAACACCTTCATTACTTTATCACACTCATTAATTTGTCCTTTACTGTCATTAAGTTAATCTTTCAATGAATATTCCACTTTTTTAAAGTAAAAAAGTACTAAAATAATTTATATAATTAACATACCCTCATAAAAAGGTTATAAGTATATATTAAAAAAATAAATAAAAAAAAGGAACAAACAAGAAAATCATGACAAACATCCTAAAGAACTATTAAATGAAATCAAAACATTAAAAATTTATTAGCTGATAAAAATCAAGAATTTAAACAGTTGAATAATGAAGAAATCAGACAGTGAATAGCCACTGTTTTAAAAGAATCTCATTACACTGACAATCCTGATGTAGATGTAGTTGGTAAAATTATGAAAGTTTATTGTGAACAGGAAAAGTGGTATAGTTTTTCTTGCTGAACAAGTTTGTAGACATGTAATTCTTAATACTTATCAATATTTTCCTTATTATTATAAACAAACAATAAAACTTTACCAAGTAAGAGATAAGGCTAAAGAGATATTTTTATTAACCTTATCAAATTAAACTCTGAGGAAAGCAAAGAGTTATTTAGAAAGTGTTTAAGAGAAGGCAAAATAGAAGATAATTTAACCCTAAACGGAATATTAGAAAGAGGATATGAAGGATGAGATTCAATCAAACAAAGTTGTTATGATTATTATGACCTTAGAAATCTTTCTCTGGATGAGTTAATCAGTGGTTGGAACGAATTAACTTTTAAAGCTAAGGAAAATTTTGATAAAGTGACTAAACAAAATCAAGAATATAAAGAGAAAATTAAGGCATTAGAAGCAGAACAAGAAAATTTGTAAGCAGAGGGTCCTGCAAATTGATGACCAACAAGGGTATTGATTCAATAATGTGATACTATTGTTTAATAAGTTCACCCCTGAAATTTACTAAGCAAAAAAAAAGAATGGAGCAAAAAAACAATTCAATGCCTGAAATGAATGACATTCAAACTTTCGTCAATGATTCTATAATAGATAATTTATTTGATACAAATAACAATCTAGACAATGCTATTACCCAGGAGTCACATTATTTTCATAACTTGGAAACCGGTATACCTGACATGGATCATAATTATTTATCACAACTTTTACATGCTGTAATGGAATCAGAATCTAAGAAGAGTGCAGTCGATTTTGTTTCAATGTCAGAGGTTGAAAGAATCCCGGCCTCTGAAATAAATGCTTTCAACGACTTTAGACCCTCTTCAGAATCCAATTTTCAGTCTAATAATACTAATGACAAAGAAGAAGACAAAAGTGTAAGTAGCAATGTTGATGTAATTGATTAAAAAACTTTTTATTGAAAAAATAAATATATATAAATATTTATGTATTTAGTCTGTGAATGAAAGCAAACAAGATTTAAGTTATGGCGATGATGATAATAATTATGATAATCCCAGAAATATATCACCAAGTGTAAAATATGCATCAGTAAGAGCCACTATAACAGCTACAAAATCAGGTTTAAATGAAAATGGCATTAATAAATCAAGAAGACTCTGGGATGAAGAAGAGGTTTCTATTTTTCTTAATCATTTTAAGGAGGATTATGCATTATACCAAAAGAACAGAAAAGAATTTTATGAAAAGATGTCCAGTAAATATTTTACATCAAGATCAAAAGGTGCAATTCAAAATAAACTTAGTCAATTATTGGACAAATATGAGGAAATTAAAAGCAATTCGGCTAAATATAACTGGAAATGGTACAGAATTATTGATGATATCATTAAAGAAGATTCCAATTATGCTAATGATCAAGATAATAATAATGATAGTGATAGACCATCTGAAATCAATTATTATAATGAAAGACTTAAATCCAAAAGACTTGTGAAAAGCAAAAGTAATAAATCAACAGATGTTAATTCAGACAATGATGTTAGTGAAGTAGAATCACATGAAGTAATGATTGTTGACCATAAGATAAATAATAATAATTTTATAGAAGCTGGTTATTTTATGGAAGATGATTATGTAAGTGATGGTCATTATGGAACCAGATTTTATAAAAGATTTAAAAGGTTTAATGCAAATAGTATTATTAATCCTCTTGTCAATGACCAAGAAAACAACAAAATTGATAATGGTGTAGTTGAAAATAGAAATTGTATTGGCAAAAAAAGAATAATTGGAATTTCTTCTGCATGTATAATTGCAGATGCTATCAAAGAGTCAATAATGTATAGAGAAAGAATGTGGGAAGAAAATTTGAAATTTGAAAATGAAAACTTGGATAAAGAATATGAAATACAAAAAAACAGAATTGAATTGGAAATACGCCAATTGCAATTTGAGAGACAACAATTAAGACTTGAACATGATAACAAACTTAAAGAATTGGAAGTAAAACTACCTCAATTAAGTCAAAAAAATAATTATTGATTGAAATATTTTCCAAGCATTTAAAAAAAAATCTGATGTTTTTATTTGTTCTCTCTTCTACTAATCTTCTCTTCTCTATTAATCTTGACAATATTTTCTCCCAATTAATAAAAATCAAATCTTCTCCATCAATCATAATTAATCCTTATTAGTATTTATTAATTTTATTTATGCATACAATTATTGTTTTTTTCAGTGTAGATATAGATGTAGATGTAGATGTAGATGTAGATATCTTTAGTTTTTATTGAATTAATCTAGGTTTTTTAATATTATTAATAGTATTATATTAAATAGATCTCTGCCAGTTTTCCTGAATGTTAATGATAGCAGTTTAAAAATTGAAGATCTTCCAAATAAAGGACAATTCCATAAAATTTTTAATTAATTATTGATCAAATTTTTTGTTAAGCTTTAAATCATCAGAGATATTTTTGGAAAAAAAACTTTTACATTTTGTTAAACAATTTAAAGTATTAGTTATTAATCTATTAACTAATTATTTAGTCCACTTCCTAATTTATTTAAAGTACAAGAATTGTTTAATGATTCATTTAAAATTTAAAAATAGTTTCAATAAATTTTCAAATGGTGTTTGTTAAAACAAATCATTAATATAGTGTTCCTAACCGAAAATCAAATTTTTTATGAATATTCAAAAATCAATTTATTCAAGGATATTTGAATATATTAATATATATAAATTTTCAAATGGTGTTTGTTAAAACAAGTCACTAATATGTGGCGTTGACACTGCAATTATTATACATGAAGTCGAAATTAAAACCCCAAAGTTGAAATGTTTCGACTTGAGGCAACTACATAGTAAAAATCAGTTTCAACCTTATTTCAACCCTATTTTGACCAGATCTGCAAATGGTCGAAATAGTTTCGACTTCATGTATATGCATGATATTGTAGGGCTTATTCTCAAGACTTCATAAATAAAAATATCAAGAAATTTCAATTTCTTGAGACTTTCATCATTAACTGAATCTATGCTGGTTGAATCTGGTGGAAAATTTCATTGATTAAATGAACTTTATATTCTAGATATTTATATAAATGATAATCATAGACAAAAAGTGATGCTGTCATCTACATATTTTTTTTTATAATATAAAAACTTTGTTTAGTGAAATTCAAATTTCAATCAAAAATATAATAAGGATTTATCACTCACAGTGCCCTAATAATATTTCAAATACAATTTCATTAATTTCACCATTAGTCATTGGTCATTATAAAGTTTATCATTCTCACTGAAATTATTCTTCCCTAAATCTTTTCTAGTATTTGCATTAATTTCATTATCATGATCCATTATTTCAATTTCTTCTCTCTTTGATTACTCCAAGCAAACTTTTCTAAGATGATTATGGATCAATCTGACTGGTGTGTACAATCTGATAAAAAAACTATTGATGCAATATATTTATGAATTAATTCTAGTATATTCTCATTTTCTTGTAGCAAACTAATAGTAGTCATATCTGATGAATTTTCGTTGTTGTTGATTTGATTTCTCAATTCATTAAAATAATTTTCTAGCATGTAACCTTTTTAGTAGTCATTGTTTTGTATGAGAGACCACTTAATCTTGAAAACCAAGAAGATAAATTAATAAGATAAGCATCATTATTATTCTTTTATTATTTTAAATTCCCGAATTTAATAATTTCCACTTGTGAATAACTATCTTTGACCAAATCAATCATGAAGTCTTTAAACTTGGTGACAAACCTGCATTAACTAAAAATTTACAATTAAATGACCAAGATTCTAGGTCATTTTCATAGTTTTACTGTGGGACACACCCAAGTATTTTAATTTTTGATAAATACAGATGATCTTTCAAGTTTTAAAATTAGGCAACTATTTGTATATGAGCTCAGTCCGATGCTTCAATTTGGCCTTCCAAACATAGTAAATTAGCTTGAGCTTTAAACTGATATATCTCATGCTCTGTGCAATAAAATTTCAAATTCAATCACCAGTTGATAGCTTTACTTAAGATAAACAAAATGATGGTTTTGATTTTTTCAAACTAGAAAGATTATTTGCGCACTTGTGAGCCCACTACACCATGTGATAGCCCTCATTCCATCCAGCTCTTGTTGAGTTTTTTTATTACGTAATTTGAAATTATTGGTTGATTAATAATAAACTCTTAATTAAATCAGCTCTACATAACCATATAAAGCTCCTAACGGGTCGGGCGGGCGAGATTGGCCCGAATCTTTTAAAGGCAAACCCGAAACCGACCCGAAATTTTCGGTCGAGTTTGGGTTGATTTCGGGCTAATAGGAAAATTTTGTGATTTACATAAATTCGGATAATAATAATTAATTAAATATAAAAGGCGAAACAGTTATAGTGGTTTAAAAGCTGCAATTTGTGTCATGCATGACACAAAACACAATTCATGATGCAAGAGATGTAGGGCGCAATTCGCGATGCAAAACGTAACTCAAGGCAATTCGCGATGCAAGACGTAATTCAAGACAATTCGTGACACAATACATAATTAAAGACACAAGGCTAGTGGATGATGGCCGGAACAACATAGCGGGTATTCGATTTTACGAAATGATCAGCATTAGTTTCACAACATATAAATCATATACAAATGACCTGTC